>JBBBDQ010024894.1:0-174851 GCA_037127315.1 Ascarosepion bandense | reverse complement strand
TGACAATTGGACGACTAGCCCTCAAAATCATCTTGTTTTACTATATTTGCAAGTTTATTCATAATGTTTACGTTTGTTATCGGAATAGAAGCCGTGATTGGACGACAATTGGACGACTAGCCCTCAAAATCATCTTGTTTTACTATATTTGCAAGTTTATTCATAATGTTTACGTTTGTTATCGGAATAGAAGCCGTGATTGGACGACAATTGGACGACTAGCCGTCAAAATCATCTTGTTTTACTATATTTGCAAGTTTATTCATAATGTTTACGTTTGTTATCGGAATAGAAGCCGTGATTGGACGACAATTGGACGACTAGCCCTCAAAATCATCTTGTTTTACTATATTTGCAAGTTTATTCATAATGTTTACGTTTGTTATCGGAATAGAAGCCGTGATTGGACGACAATTGGACGACTAGCCCTCAAAATCAACTTGTTTTACTATATTTGCAAGTTTATTCATAATGTTTACGTTTGTTATCGGAATAGAAGCCGTGATTGGACGACAATTGGACGACTAGCCCTCAAAATCATCTTGTTTTACTATATTTGCAAGTTTATTCATAATGTTTACGTTTGTTATCGGAATAGAAGCCGTGATTGGACGACAATTGGACGACTAGCCCTCAAAATCATCTTGTTTTACTATATTTGCAAGTTTATTCATAATGTTTACGTTTGTTATCGGAATAGAAGCCGTGATTGGACGACAATTGGACGACTAGCCCCCAAAATCATCTTGTTTTACTATATTTGCAAGTTTATTCATAATGTTTACGTTTGTTATCGGAATAGAAGCCGTGATTGGACGACTAGCCCTCAAAATCATCTTGTTTTACTATATTTGCAAGTTTATTCATAATGTTTACGTTTGTTATCGGAATAGAAGCCGTGATTGGACGACAATTGGACGACTAGCCCTCAAAATCATCTTGCTTTCCTATATTTGCAAGTTTATTCATAATGTTTACGTTTGTTATCGGAATAGAAGCCGTGATTGGACGACAATTGGACGACTAGCCCTCAAAATCATCTTGTTTTACTATATTTGCAAGTTTATTCATAATGTTTACGTTTGTTATCGGAATAGAAGCCGTGATTGGACGACAATTGGACGACTAGCCCTCAAAATCATCTTGTTTTACTATATTTGCAAGTTTATTCATAATGTTTACGTTTGTTATCGGAATAGAAGCCGTGATTGGACGACAATTGGACGACTAGCCCTCAAAATCATCTTGTTTTACTATATTTGCAAGTTTATTCATAATGTTTACGTTTGTTATCGGAATAGAAGCCGTGATTGGACGACAATTGGACGACTAGCCCTCAAAATCATCTTGTTTTACTATATTTGCAAGTTTATTCATAATGTTTACGTTTGTTATCGGAATAGAAGCCGTGATTGGACGACAATTGGACGACTAGCCCTCAAAATCATCTTGTTTTACTATATTTGCAAGTTTATTCATAATGTTTACGTTTGTTATCGGAATAGAAGCCGTGATTGGACGACAATTGGACGACTAGCCCTCAAAATCATCTCGTTTTACTATATTTGCAAGTTTATTCATAATGTTTACGTTTGTTATCGGAATAGAAGCCGTGATTGGACGACAATTGGACGACTAGACCCCAAAATCATCTTGTTTTACTATATTTGCAAGTTTATTCATAATGTTTACGTTTGTTATCGGAATAGAAGCCGTGATTGGACGACAATTGGACGACTAGCCCTCAAAATCATCTTGTTTTACTATATTTGCAAGTTTATTCATAATGTTTACGTTTGTTATCGGAATAGAAGCCGTGATTGGACGACAATTGGACGACTAGCCCTCAAAATCATCTTGTTTTGCTATATTTGCAAGTTTATTCATAATGTTTACGTTTGTTATCGGAATAGAAGCCGTGATTGGAATACAATTGGACGACTAGCCCTCAAAATCATCTTGTTTTACTGTAATTGCAAGGTTATTCAGATTGTTTACGTATCTTGTCGGACTACAAGCCGTGAATGGATGACAATTGGACGACAACCCGTCAAAATCATCTTGTTTTCCTGTAAGTGGAAGGTTATCTATAACATTTACGTTTGTTGTCGGACTAGAAGCCGTGAGTGGACGACATTTGGACGACTACCCGTCAAAATCATCTCGTTTTACTTTAATTGCAAGGTTATTCATATTTACGATTTTTTGTCGGACTAGAAGCCGTGTTTGGAAAACAACTGGACGATTAACCGTCAAAATCCTCTTGTTTTACTCTAATTGCAAGGTTATTCATATTGTTTAGGTTTATTGTCGGACTAGAAGCCCTGATTGGAATACAATTGTACGACTTACCATCAAAATCATCTTCGTTTACTGTAAGTGCAAAGTTATTCATAATGTTTACGTCTGTTGTCGGACTAGTAGCCGTGATTGCACGACATGTGGACGCCTGTCCGTTAAATCTTCTTCTTTTACTGAAAGTGGAAGGTTTTTCATATTGTTTACGTTTGTATCCGGACTAGAAGCCGTGATTGGAAATCAACTGGACGAGTACACGTGAACGTCATCTTCTTTTACTGTAAGCGCAAAGCTAGTCTAGTCGTCCAATTGTCGTCCAGTCACGGCTTCTAGTCCAACAACAAACAAAACAATATGTATAACCTTGCACTTACAGTAAAACAAGATGATTTTGACGGCTAGTCGTCCAATTGTGTTCCGATCACGCCTTCTAATCTCACAACAAACGTAAACAATACGAATAACGTTGCAATTACAGTAAAAGTAGATGGTTTTGACGGCTAGTCGTCCAATTGTCGTCCAATCACGGCTTCTAGTACGACCACAAACGTGAACATTTTGAATAACCTTGCACTGACAGCAAAACAAGATTTTGACGGGTAGTCATCCAATTGTCGACCAATGACGGCTTCTAGGCGAAGAACAAACATAAACAATCTGTATAACCTTGCAATTACAGAAAAATGATGATTTTGACGGGCAGTCGTACAATTGTCGTCCAATCACGGCTTCTCGTCCGACAACAAACGTAAACAACATGAATAACCTTGCACTGAGAGTAAAACAAGATGATTTTGAGGGCTAGTCTTCCAATTGTCTTCCAATCACGGCTTCTAGTCCGAGAACAAACGTAAACGATATGAATTACCTTGCATTTTCAGTAAAACCAGATGATTTTGACGGCTACTCCTCCAATTTTATTCCAATCAGCCTTCTCGTCTGGCAAAAACGTAAACTATCTGAATAATCATGAAATTACAGTAAAACAAGATGATTTTGACGGCTACTCGTCAATTGTCTTCCAATCACGGCTCCTGGTCCGACAAAAAACGTAAACAATATGAATAACATTGCAATTACAGTAAAACCGGACGATTTTGACGGCGAGTCGTCCAATTGTATGACAATCACGATTTCTAGTCCGACAACAAACGTAAACTATCTGAATACCTTTGCAATTACCCTAATTTAAGATGATTTTGACGGCTAGTCGTCCAGTTGTCTTCCAATCACGGCTTCTAGTCCGACAACAAATGTAAACAATATGAATAACCTTGCAATTAGAGTAAAACAAGATGATTTTGACGGATGGTCATGAAAATGTCTTCCATTCAAGGCTTCTCGTCGGAAAAAAAACGTAAAAAAATATGACTAACCTTGCAATTACAGTAAAACAGGACGATTTTGACGGCGAGTCCTCCAATTGTACTACAGTCCCGATTTCTAGAACGACAACAAACGTAAACAATATGAATAACTTTGCAATTACAGTAAAAAAAGGTGATTTTGACGGCTAGTCCTCCGATTTTATTCCAATCACCCTTCTAGACTGACAAAAACGTAAACAATATGAATAATCATGAAATTACAGTAAAACCAAAAGATTTTGCAGGCTAGTCGTCCAATTGTCGTCCAATCACGGCTTCTAGTCCGACAACAAACGCAAACAATATGAATAACCTTGTAGTTTCAGCAAAACAAGATTATTTTGACGGCTAGTCGTCCAATTGTCGTCCAATGACGGCTTCTAGTCCGACAACAAACGTAAACAATATGAATAACCTTGCAATTACCCTAAAACAAAATGATTTTGACGGGTAGTGGTCCAAATGTAAGTGCAAGTTTATTCAGATTGATTACGTTCCTCGTTGGACTAGAACCCGTGATTGGAAGACAACTGGACGACAAGCCGTCAAATTCATCTTGTTTTACTGTAAGTGCGAGTTTAATGTGTTTGTTGGCAGACTAGAAGGCGTGATTGGACCACAATTGGACGCCTAGCGGTCAAAATCATCTTGTTTTACTGAAATTGCAAGGTTATTCATATTTTTTACGTTTGTTGTCGGAGTAGAAACCATGATTGGACGAGAATTGTACGACTAGCCGGCAAAATCATCTTGTTTTACTGAAATTGCAAGGTTATTCATATTGTTTACGTTTGTTGTCGGAGTAGAAACCATGATTGGACGAGAATTGTACGACTAGCGGTCAAAATCATCTTGTTTTACTGAAATTGCAAGGTTATTCATATTGTTTACGTTTGTTGTCGGAGTAGAAACCATGATTGGACGACAATTGTACGACTAGCGGTCAAAATCATCTTGTTTTACTGAAATTGCAAGGTTATTCATATTTTTTACGTTTGTTGTCGGAGTAGAAACCATGATTGGACGAGAATTGTACGACTAGCCGGCAAAATCATCTTGTTTTACTGAAATTGCAAGGTTATTCATATTGTTTACGTTTGTTGTCGGAGTAGAAACCATGATTGGACGAGAATTGTACGACTAGCGGTCAAAATCATCTTGTTTTACTGAAATTGCAAGGTTATTCATATTGTTTACGTTTGTTGTCGGAGTAGAAACCATGATTGGACGACAATTGTACGACTAGCGGTCAAAATCATCTTGTTTTACTGAAATTGCAAGGTTATTCATATTTTTTACGTTTGTTGTCGGAGTAGAAACGATGATTGGACGAGAATTGTACGACTAGCCGGCAAAATCATCTTGTTTTACTGAAATTGCAAGGTTATTCATATTTTTTACGTTTGTTGTCGGAGTAGAAACCATGATTGGACGAGAATTGTACGACTAGCCGGCAAAATCATCTTGTTTTACTGAAATTGCAAGGTTATTCATATTGTTTACGTTTGTTGTCGGAGTAGAAACCATGATTGGACGAGAATTGTACGACTAGCGGTCAAAATCATCTTGTTTTACTGAAATTGCAAGGTTATTCATATTGTTTACGTTTGTTGTCGGAGGAGAAACCATGATTGGACGAGAATTGTACGACTAGCCGGCAAAATCATCCTGTTTTACTGAAATTGCAAGGTTATTCATATTGTTTATGTTTCTTGTCGGACTAGAAGGCGGCATAGGAATATAATTGGAGGACTATCCTTCAAAATCATCTTGTTTTACTGTAATTGCAAGGTTATTCATATTGTTTATGTTTCTTGTCGGACTAGAAGGCGTGATTGGAATATAATTGGAGGACTAGCCTTCACAATCGTTATGTTTTACTGTAATTGCAAGTTTATTCATATTGTTTACGTTTGTTATCGGAATAGAAGCCGTGATTAGACGACAATTGGACGACTACCCTCAAATCATCTTGTTTTACTGTAATTGCAAGTTTATTCATAATGTTTACGTTTGTTATCGGAATAGAAGCCGTGATTAGACGACAATTGGACGACTACCCTCAAATCATCTTGTTTTACTGTAATTGCAAGTTTATTCATAATGTTTACGTTTGTTATCGGAATAGAAGCCGTGATTGGACGACAATTGGACGACTAGCCCTCAAAATCATCTTGTTTTACTATATTTGCAAGTTTATTCATAATGTTTACGTTTGTTATCGGAATAGAAGCCGTGATTGGACGACAATTGGACGACTAGCCCTCAAAATCATCTGGTTTTACTATATTTGCAAGTTTATTCATAATGTTTACGTTTGTTATCGGAATAGAAGCCGTGATTGGACGACAATTGGACGACTAGCCCTCAAAATCATCTTGTTTTACTATATTTGCAAGTTTATTCATAATGTTTACGTTTGTTATCGGAATAGAAGCCGTGATTGGACGACAATTGGACGACTAGCCCTCAAAATCATCTTGTTTTACTATATTTGCAAGTTTATTCATAATGTTTACGTTTGTTATCGGAATAGAAGCCGTGATTGGACGACAATTGGACGACTAGCCCTCAAAATCATCTTGTTTTACTATATTTGCAAGTTTATTCATAATGTTTACGTTTGTTATCGGAATAGAAGCCGTGATTGTACGACAATTGGACGACTAGCCCTCAAAATCATCTTGTTTTACTATATTTGCAAGTTTATTCATAATGTTTACGTTTGTTATCGGAATAGAAGCCGTGATTGGACGACAATTGGACGACTAGCCCTCAAAATCATCTTGTTTTACTATATTTGCAAGTTTATTCATAATGTTTACGTTTGTTATCGGAATAGAAGCCGTGATTGGACGACAATTGGACGACTAGCCCTCAAAATCATCTTGTTTTACTATATTTGCAAGTTTATTCATAATGTTTACGTTTGTTATCGGAATAGAAGCCGTGATTGGACGACAATTGGACGACTAGCCCTCAAAATCATCTTGTTTTACTATATTTGCAAGTTTATTCATAATGTTTACGTTTGTTATCGGAATAGAAGCCGTGATTGGACGACAATTGGACGACTAGCCCTCAAAATCATCTTGTTTTACTATATTTGCAAGTTTATTCATAATGTTTACGTTTGTTATCGGAATAGAAGCCGTGATTGGACGACTAGCCCTCAAAATCATCTTGTTTTACTATATTTGCAAGTTTATTCATAATGTTTACGTTTGTTATCGGAATAGAAGCCGTGATTGGACGACAATTGGACGACTAGCCCTCAAAATCATCTTGTTTTACTATATTTGCAAGTTTATTCATAATGTTTACGTTTGTTATCGGAATAGAAGCCGTGATTGGACGACAATTGGACGACTAGCCCTCAAAATCATCTTGTTTTACTATATTTGCAAGTTTATTCATAATGTTTACGTTTGTTATCGGAATAGAAGCCGTGATTGGACGACAATTGGACGACTAGCCCTCAAAATCATCTTGTTTTACTATATTTGCAACTTTATTCATAATGTTTACGTTTGTTATCGGAATAGAAGCCGTGATTGGACGACAATTGGACGACTAGCCCTCAAAATCATCTTGTTTTACTATATATGCAAGTTTATTCATAATGTTTACGTTTGTTATCGGAATAGAAGCCGTGATTGGACGACAATTGGACGACTAGCCCCCAAAATCATCTTGTTTTAATATATTTGCAAGTTTATTCATAATGTTTACATTTGTTATCGGAATAGAAGCCGTGATTGGACGACTAGCCCTCAAAATCATCTTGTTTTACTATATTTGCAAGTTTATTCATAATGTTTACGTTTGCTATCGGAACAGAAGCCGTGATTGGACGACAATTGGACGACTAGCCCTCAAAATCATCTTGTTTTACTATATTTGCAAGTTTATTCATAATGTTTACGTTTGTTATCGGAATAGAAGCCGTGATTGGACGACAATTGGACGACTAGCCCTCAAAATCATCTTGTTTTACTATATTTGCAAGTTTATTCATAATGTTTACGTTTGTTATCGGAATAGAAGCCGTGATTGGACGACAATTGGACGACTAGCCCTCAAAATCATCTTGTTTTACTATATTTGCAAGTTTATTCATAATGTTTACGTTTGTTATCGGAATAGAAGCCGTGATTGGACGACAATTGGACGACTAGCCCTCAAAATCATCTGGTTTTACTATATTTGCAAGTTTATTCATAATGTTTACGTTTGTTATCGGAATAGAAGCCGTGATTGGACGACAATTGGACGACTAGCCCTCAAAATCATCTTGTTTTACTATATTTGCAAGTTTATTCATAATGTTTACGTTTGTTATCGGAATAGAAGCCGTGATTGGACGACAATTGGACGACTAGCCCTCAAAATCATCTTGTTTTACTATATTTGCAAGTTTATTCATAATGTTTACGTTTGTTATCGGAATAGAAGCCGTGATTGGACGACAATTGGACGACTAGCCCTCAAAATCATCTTGTTTTACTATATTTGCAAGTTTATTCATAATGTTTACGTTTGTTATCGGAATAGAAGCCGTGATTGTACGACAATTGGACGACTAGCCCTCAAAATCATCTTGTTTTACTATATTTGCAAGTTTATTCATAATGTTTACGTTTGTTATCGGAATAGAAGCCGTGATTGGACGACTAGCCCTCAAAATCATCTTGTTTTACTATATTTGCAAGTTTATTCATAATGTTTACGTTTGTTATCGGAATAGAAGCCGTGATTGGACGACAATTGGACGACTAGCCCTCAAAATCATCTTGTTTTACTATATTTGCAAGTTTATTCATAATGTTTACGTTTGTTATCGGAATAGAAGCCGTGATTGGACGACAATTGGACGACTAGCCCTCAAAATCATCTTGTTTTACTATATTTGCAAGTTTATTCATAATGTTTACGTTTGTTATCGGAATAGAAGCCGTGATTGGACGACAATTGGACGACTAGCCCTCAAAATCATCTTGTTTTACTATATTTGCAACTTTATTCATAATGTTTACGTTTGTTATCGGAATAGAAGCCGTGATTGGACGACAATTGGACGACTAGCCCTCAAAATCATCTTGTTTTACTATATATGCAAGTTTATTCATAATGTTTACGTTTGTTATCGGAATAGAAGCCGTGATTGGACGACAATTGGACGACTAGCCCCCAAAATCATCTTGTTTTAATATATTTGCAAGTTTATTCATAATGTTTACATTTGTTATCGGAATAGAAGCCGTGATTGGACGACTAGCCCTCAAAATCATCTTGTTTTACTATATTTGCAAGTTTATTCATAATGTTTACGTTTGCTATCGGAACAGAAGCCGTGATTGGACGACAATTGGACGACTAGCCCTCAAAATCATCTTGTTTTACTATATTTGCAAGTTTATTCATAATGTTTACGTTTGTTATCGGAATAGAAGCCGTGATTGGACGACAATTGGACGACTAGCCCTCAAAATCATCTTGTTTTACTATATTTGCAAGTTTATTCATAATGTTTACGTTTGTTATCGGAATAGAAGCCGTGATTGGACGACAATTGGACGACTACCCCTCAAAATCATCTTGTTTTACTATATTTGCAAGTTTATTCATAATGTTTACGTTTGTTATCGGAATAGAAGCCGTGATTGGACGACAATTGGACGACTAGCCCTCAAAATCATCTTGTTTTACTATATTTGCAAGTTTATTCATAATGTTTACGTTTGTTATCGGAATAGAAGCCGTGATTGGACGACTAGCCCTCAAAATCATCTTGTTTTACTATATTTGCAAGTTTATTCATAATGTTTACGTTTGTTATCGGAACAGAAGCCGTGATTGGACGACAATTGGACGACTAGCCCTCAAAATCATCTTGTTTTACTATATTTGCAAGTTTATTCATAATGTTTACGTTTGTTATCGGAACAGAAGCCGTGATTGGACGACAATTGGACGACTAGCCCTCAAAATCATCTTGTTTTACTATATTTGCAAGTTTATTCATAATGTTTACGTTTGTTATCGGAATAGAAGCCGTGATTGGACGACAATTGGACGACTAGCCCTCAAAATCATCTTGTTTTACTATATTTGCAAGTTTATTCATAATGTTTACGTTTGTTATCGGAATAGAAGCCGTGATTGGACGACAATTGGACGACTAGCCCTCAAAATCATCTTGTTTTACTATATTTGCAAGTTTATTCATAATGTTTACGTTTGTTATCGGAATAGAAGCCGTGATTGGACGACAATTGGACGACTAGCCCTCAAAATCATCTTGTTTTACTATATTTGCAAGTTTATTCATAATGTTTACGTTTGTTATCGGAATAGAAGCCGTGATTGGACGACAATTGGACGACTAGCCCTCAAAATCATCTTGTTTTACTATATTTGCAAGTTTATTCATAATGTTTACGTTTGTTATCGGAATAGAAGCCGTGATTGGACGACAATTGGACGACTAGCCCTCAAAATCATCTTGTTTTACTATATTTGCAAGTTTATTCATAATGTTTACGTTTGTTATCGGAATAGAAGCCGTGATTGGACGACTAGCCCTCAAAATCATCTTGTTTTACTATATTTGCAAGTTTATTCATAATGTTTACGTTTGTTATCGGAATAGAAGCCGTGATTGGACGACTAGCCCTCAAAATCATCTTGTTTTACTATATTTGCAAGTTTATTCATAATGTTTACGTTTGTTATCGGAATAGAAGCCGTGATTGGACGACAATTGGACGACTAGCCCTCAAAATCATCTTGTTTTACTATATTTGCAAGTTTATTCATAATGTTTACGTTTGTTATCGGAATAGAAGCCGTGATTGGACGACAATTGGACGACTAGCCCTCAAAATCATCTTGTTTTACTATATTTGCAAGTTTATTCATAATGTTTACGTTTGTTATCGGAATAGAAACCGTGATTGGACGACAATTGGACGACTAGCCGTCAAAATCATCTTGTTTTACTATATTTGCAAGTTTATTCATAATGTTTACGTTTGTTATCGGAATAGAAGCCGTGATTGGACGACAATTGGACGACTATCCCTCAAAATCATCTTGTTTTATATTTGCAGAGTTATTCATAGTATTTACGTTGGTATCGGAATAAACCGTGATTGGACGACAATTGGACGACTAGCCTCGAATATCTTGTTTTACTATATTTGCAAGTTGCTATGTCATTTACGGTGCTTCATCAAGACAAAACTATGATTGGACGACAATTGGGCAAATAGCCTCAAAATCATCTTGTTTTACTATATTTGCAAGTTTATTCCTCGTATTTGTTGTTATCGGAATAGAAGCCGTGATTGGACGACAATTGGACGATAGCCCTCAAAATCATCTTGTTTTACTATATTTCCAGTTGTTGTAGTCATTTGGTTGTTCATCGGAATAGAAGCCGTGATTGGACGACAATTGGACGACTAACCCTCAAAATCATCTTGTTTCCCTATGTTTATAGTTTATTCGCAAATAGTACCCGGTTGTTATCGGAATAGAAGCCGTGATTGGACGACAATTGAACGATAGCCTCAAAATCATCTTGTTTTACTATATTTTGGAGTTGTTATTGGTATTTACGTTTGTTATCGGAATAGAAGCCGTGATTAGATGACAATTATGGACGACTAGTATCAAAATCATCTTGTTTTGCCTATATTTGCAAGTTTATTCATAATGTTTACGTTTGTTATCGGAATAGAAGCCGTGATTGGACGACAATTGGATAGCTATCCTCAAAATCTCTTGTTTTACTATATTTTGGTTTGTTAACCGTGTTTGACGGTATCGGAATAGAAGCCGTGATTGGACGACTAGCCCTCAAAATCATCTTGTTTTACTATATTTGCAAGTTTATTCATAGTGTTTGGTTTGTTCTCCAGGAATAGAAGCCGTGATTGGACGACAATTGGACGACTAGCCCTCAAAATCATCTTGTTTTACTATATTTGCAAGTTTATTCATAATGTTTACGTTTGTTGTCGGAATAGAAGCCGTGATTGGACGACTAGCCCTCAAAATCATCTTGTTTTTACTATGGTACAGTTATTTCATAATGTTTACGTTTGTTATGGGAATAGAAGCCGTGATTGGACAGCTAGCCCTCAAAATCATCTTGTTTTACTATATTTGCAAGTTTATTCATAATGTTTACGTTTGTTATCGGAATAGAAGCCGTGATTGGACGACAATTGGACGACTAGCCCTCAAAATCATCTTGTTTTACTATATTTGCAAGTTCCTTCATAATATTTGGTTTGTTGTCGGAATGAAGCCGTGATTGGACGAAGCTAGCCCTCAAATCTCTTGTTTTACTATATTTTGCAAGTTATTCTTAATGTTTACGTTTGTTATCGGAATAAAGCCGTGATTGGACGGCAATTACCAGACGATAGCCCTCAAAATCATCTTGTTTTACTATATTTGCAAGTTTATTCATAATGTTTACGTTTGTTATCGGAATAGAAGCCGTGATTGGACGACAATTGGACGACTAGCCCTCAAAATCATCTTGTTTTACTATATTTGCAAGTTTATTCACATAAATGTTTACGTTTGTTATCGGAATAGAAGCCGTGATTGGACGACAATTGGACGACTAGCCCTCAAAATCATCTTGTTTTACTATACTGAGTTGTTATGTCAACACGTTTGTTATCGGAATAGAAGCCGTGATTGGACGACAATTGGACGACTAGCCCTCAAAATCATCTTGTTTTGCTATATTTTGCAAGTTTATTCATAATGTTTACGTTTGTTATCGGAATAGAAGCCGTGATTGGACGACAATTGGACGACTAGCCCTCAAAATCATCTTGTTTCCTTTCTATTTGCAAGTTTATTTATAATGTTTACGTTTGTTATCGGAATAGAAGCCGTGATTGGACGACAATTGGACGACTAGCCCTCAAAATCATCTTGTTTTATATACTTGCAAGTTTGTTCATAATGTTTACGTTTTGTTGTCGGAATAAAGCCGTGATTGGACGACAATTGGACGGCCATTATCAAAATCACTCTTGTTTCTATATTTCAAGTTTATTCATAATGTTTACGTTTGTTATCGGAATAGAAGCCGTGATTGGACGACAATTGGACGACTAGCCCTCAAAATCATCTTGTTTTACTATGTTACCAAGTTTATTCATAATGTTTACGTTTGTTATCGGAATAGAAGCCGTGATTGGACATGCTCCCTCAAAATCATCTTGTTGCTATATTTGGGGTTATTGTAATGTTTACGTTTGTTATCGGAATAGAAGCCGTGGTTGGACGGCAATTGGACGACTAGCCTCAAAATCATCTTGTTTCCACTATATTTGCAAGTTTATTCATAATGTTTACGTTGTCCTCGGAATAAAGCCGTGATTGGACAGTAACAAATTAGGACGACTAGCCCTCAAAATCATCTTGTTTCCTATGTTGCAGATTTCATTATATGTTTGAGCCTTCTCGGACAAAACGTGATGGACATCAATTGGACATTGCTTCTCGTCATCTTGTTTCCCACTATATTTGGGTTATTCTGTAATGTTTACGTTTATTCTCGGAATAAGAAACCGTGATTGGACAGCAGTGAGACATTAGCCCTCAAAATCATCTTGTTTCCTATGTTTGCAAGTTTATTCATAATGTTTGATTTATTTATCGGAATAGAAACCGTGATTGAACGAGCTAGCCCTCAAAAATCGTATTTTACTATATTTGCAAGTTTATTCATAATGTTTACGTTTGTTATCGGAATAGAAGCCGTGATTGGGCGACAATTGGACGATAGCCCTCAAAATCATCTTGTTTTACTATATTTGCAAGTTTATTCATAATGTTTACGTTTGTTATCAGACAAAATATAAATTGGACGACAATTGGACGACTAGCCCTCAAAATCATCTTGTTTTACTATATTTGCAAGTTTATTCATAATGTTTACGTTTATGCTCGAATGAAGCCATTGATTGGACGACATTGGACGACTAGTATCGTCATCTTGTTTTACTATATTTGCAAGTTTATTCATAATGTTTACGTTTGTTATCGGAATAGAAGCCGTGATTGGACGACAATTGGACGACTAGCCCTCAAAATCATCTTGTTTTTTTACTATGTTTACAGTTATTCATAATGTTTACACGTTTATTATCCGGAATAGAAGCCGTGATTGGACGACAATTGGACGACTAGACCCCAAAATCATCTTGTTTTACTATATTTGCAAGTTTATTCATAATGTTTACGTTTGTTATCGGAATAGAAGCCGTGATTGGACGACAATTGGACGACTAGCCCTCAAAATCATCTTGTTTTACTATATTTGCAAGTTTATTCATAATGTTTACGTTTGTTATCGGAATAGAAGCCGTGATTGGACGACTAGCCCTCAAAATCATCTTGTTTTACTATATTTGCAAGTTTATTCATAATGTTTACGTTTGTTATCGGAATAGAAGCCGTGATTGGACGACTAGCCCTCAAAATCATCTTGTTTTACTATATTTGCAAGTTTATTCATAATGTTTACGTTTGTTATCGGAATAGAAGCCGTGATTGGACGACAATTGGACGACTAGCCCTCAAAATCATCTTGTTTTACTATATTTGCAAGTTTATTCATAATGTTTACGTTTGTTATCGGAATAGAAGCCGTGATTGGACGACAATTGGACGACTAGCCCCCAAAATCATCTTGTTTTACTATATTTGCAAGTTTATTCATAATGTTTACGTTTGTTATCGGAATAGAAGCCGTGATTGGACGACAATTGGACGACTAGCCCTCAAAATCATCTTGTTTTACTATATTTGCAAGTTTATTCATAATGTTTACGTTTGTTATCGGAATAGAAGCCGTGATTGGAATACAATTGGACGACTAGCCCTCAAAATCATCTTGTTTTACTGTAATTGCAAGGTTATTCAGATTGTTTACGTATCTTGTCGGACTACAAGCCGTGAATGGATGACAATTGGACGACAACCCGTCAAAATCATCTTGTTTTCCTGTAAGTGGAAGGTTATCTATAACATTTACGTTTGTTGTCGGACTAGAAGCCGTGAGTGGACGACATTTGGACGACTACCCGTCAAAATCATCTCGTTTTACTTTAATTGCAAGGTTATTCATATTTACGATTTTTTGTCTGACTAGAAGCCGTGTTTGGAAAACAACTGGACGATTAACCGTCAAAATCCTCTTGTTTTACTCTAATTGCAAGGTTATTCATATTGTTTAGGTTTATTGTCGGACTAGAAGCCCTGATTGGAATACAATTGTACGACTTACCATCAAAATCATCTTCGTTTACTGTAAGTGCAAAGTTATTCATAATGTTTACGTCTGTTGTCGGACTAGTAGCCGTGATTGCACGACATGTGGACGCCTGTCCGTTAAATCTTCTTCTTTTACTGAAAGTGGAAGGTTTTTCATATTGTTTACGTTTGTATCCGGACTAGAAGCCGTGATTGGAAATCAACTGGACGACTACACGTGAACGTCATCTTCTTTTACTGTAAGCGCAAAGCTAGTCTAGTCGTCCAATTGTCGTCCAGTCACGGCTTCTAGTCCAACAACAAACAAAACAATATGTATAACCTTGCACTTACAGTAAAACAAGATGATTTTGAGGGCTAGTCTTCCAATTGTCTTCCAATCACGGCTTCTAGTCCGAGAACAAACGTAAACGATATGAATTACCTTGCATTTTCAGTAAAACCAGATGATTTTGACGGCTACTCCTCCAATTTTATTCCAATCAGCCTTCTCGTCTGGCAAAAACGTAAACTATCTGAATAATCATGAAATTACAGTAAAACAAGATGATTTTGACGGCTACTCGTCCAATTGTCTTCCAATCACGGCTCCTGGTCCGACAAAAAACGTAAACAATATGAATAACATTGCAATTACAGTAAAACCGGACGATTTTGACGGCGAGTCGTCCAATTGTATGACAATCACGATTTCTAGTCCGACAACAAACGTAAACTATCTGAATACCTTTGCAATTACCCTAATTTAAGATGATTTTGACGGCTAGTCGTCCAGTTGTCTTCCAATCACGGTTTCTAGTCCGACAACAAACGAAACAATATGAATCAACCTTGTAATTACAGAAAACAAGATGATTTTGACGGATGGTCATGAAAATGTCTTCCATTCAAGGCTTCTCGTCGGAAAAAAACGTAAAAAATATGACTAACCTTGCAATTACAGTAAAACAGGACGATTTTGACGGCGAGTCCTCCAATTGTACTACAGTCCCGATTTCTAGAACGACAACAAACGTAAACAATATGAATAACTTTGCAATTACAGTAAAAAAAGGTGATTTTGACGGCTAGTCCTCCGATTTTATTCCAATCACCCTTCTAGACTGACAAAAACGTAAACAATATGAATAATCATGAAATTACAGTAAAACCAAAAGATTTGCAGGCTAGTCGTCCAATTGTCGTCCAATCACGGTTCTAGTCCGACAACAAACGCAAACAATATGAATAACCTTGCACTTTCAGCAAAACAAGATTATTTTGACGGCTAGTCGTCCAATTGTCGTCCAATGACGGCTTCTAGACAGACAACAAACGTAAACAATATGAATAACCTTGCAATTACCCTAAAACAAAATGATTTTGACGGGTAGTGGTCCAAATGTAAGTGCAAGTTTATTCAGATTGATTACGTTCCTCGTTGGACTAGAACCCGTGATTGGAAGACAACTGGACGACAAGCCGTCAAATTCATCTTGTTTTACTGTAAGTGCGAGTTTATTGTGTTTGTTGGCAGACTAGAAGGCGTGATTGGACCACAATTGGACGCCTAGCGGTCAAAATCATCTTGTTTTACTGAAATTGCAAGGTTATTCATATTTTTTACGTTTGTTGTCGGAGTAGAAACCATGATTGGACGAGAATTGTACGACTAGCGGTCAAAATCATCTTGTTTTACTGAAATTGCAAGGTTATTCATATTTTTTACGTTTGTTGTCGGAGTAGAAACCATGATTGGACGAGAATTGTACGACTAGCGGTCAAAATCATCTTGTTTTACTGAAATTGCAAGGTTATTCATATTGTTTACGTTTGTTGTCGGAGTAGAAAACATGATTGGACGAGAATTGTACGACTAGCGGTCAAAATCATCTTGTTTTACTGAAATTGCAAGGTTATTCATATTTTTTACGTTTGTTGTCGGAGTAGAAACCATGATTGGACGAGAATTGTACGACTAGCGGTCAAAATCATCTTGTTTTACTGAAATTGCAAGGTTATTCATATTGTTTACGTTTGTTGTCGGAGTAGAAACCATGATTGGACGAGAATTGTACGACAAGCCGGCAAAATCATCTTGTTTTACTGAAATTGCAAGGTTATTCATATTGTTTACGTTTGTTGTCGGAGTAGAAACCATGATTGGACGAGAATTGTACGACTAGCGGTCAAAATCATCTTGTTTTACTGAAATTGCAAGGTTATTCATATTTTTTACGTTTGTTGTCGGAGTAGAAACCATGATTGGACGAGAATTGTACGACAAGCCGGCAAAATCATCTTGTTTTACTGAAATTGCAAGGTTATTCATATTGTTTACGTTTGTTGTCGGAGTAGAAACCATGATTGGACGAGAATTGTACGACTAGCGGTCAAAATCATCTTGTTTTACTGAAATTGCAAGGTTATTCATATTGTTTACGTTTGTTGTCGGAGTAGAAACCATGATTGGACCACAATTGGACGCCTAGCGGTCAAAATCATCTTGTTTTACTGAAATTGCAAGGTTATTCATATTTTTTACGTTTGTTGTCGGAGTAGAAACCATGATTGGACGAGAATTGTACGACTAGCCGGCAAAATCATCTTGTTTTACTGAAATTGCAAGGTTATTCATATTTTTTACGTTTGTCGTCGGAGTAGAAACCATGATTGGACGAGAATTGTACGACTAGCCGGCAAAATCATCTTGTTTTACTGAAATTGCAAGGTTATTCATATTGTTTACGTTTGTTGTCGGAGTAGAAACCATGATTGGACGAGAATTGTACGACTAGCCGGCAAAATCATCTTGTTTTACTGAAATTGCAAGGTTATTCATATTTGTTACGTTTGTTGTCGGAGTAGAAACCATGATTGGACGACAATTGTACGACTAGCCGGCAAAATCATCTTGTTTTACTGAAATTGCAAGGTTATTCATATTGTTTACGTTTGTTGTCGGAGTAGAAACCATGATTGGACGAGAATTGTACGACTAGCCGGCAAAATCATCTTGTTTTACTGAAATTGCAAGGTTATTCATATTTTTTACGTTTGTCGTCGGAGTAGAAACCATGATTGGACGAGAATTGTACGACTAGCCGGCAAAATCATCTTGTTTTACTGAAATTGCAAGGTTATTCATATTGTTTACGTTTGTTGTCGGAGTAGAAACCATGATTGGACGAGAATTGTACGACTAGCCGGCAAAATCATCTTGTTTTACTGAAATTGCAAGGTTATTCATATTTGTTACGTTTGTTGTCGGAGTAGAAACCATGATTGGACGAGAATTGTACGACTAGCCGGCAAAATCATCTTGTTTTACTGAAATTGCAAGGTTATTCATATTGTTTACGTTTGTTGTCGGAGTAGAAACCATGATTGGACGACAATTGTACGACTAGCCGGCAAAATCATCTTGTTTTACTGAAATTGCAAGGTTATTCATATTTTTTACGTTTGTTGTCGGAGTAGAAACCATGATTGGACGAGAATTGTACGACTAGCGGTCAAAATCCTCTTGTTTTCCTGAAAATGCAACGTTATTCATATTGGTTAGGTCTCTTGTCGGACTAGAAGGCGTGACTGAAATACAATTGGAGGACTATCCTTCAAAATCATCTTGTTTTACTGTAAGTGCAAGTTTATTCTTATTGTTTTCGTTTGTTGTCGTAATTGAAGCCGTGATTGGACGACAATTGGACGTCTAGCCGTCAAAATCATCTTGTTTTCCTGTAAGTGGAAGGTTATCCATAACATTTACGTTTGTTGTCGGACTAGAAGCCGTGAGTGGACGACATTTGGACGACTACCCGTCAAAATCATCTGGTTTTACTATATTTGCAAGTTTATTCATAATGTTTACGTTTGTTATCGGAATAAAAGCCGTGATTGGACGACAATTGGACGACTAGCCCTCAAAATCATCTGGTTTTACTATATTTGCAAGTTTATTCATAATGTTTACGTTTGTTATCGGAATAGAAGCCGTGATTGGAATACAATTGGACGACTAGCCCTCAAAATCATCTTGTTTTACTATATTTGCAAGTTTATTCATAATGTTTACGTTTGTTATCGGAATAGAAGCCGTGATTGGAATACAATTGGACGACTAGCCCTCAAAATCATCTTGTTTTACTATATTTGCAAGTTTATTCATAATGTTTACGTTTGTTATCGGAATAGAAGCCGTGATTGGACGACAATTGGACGACTAGCCCTCAAAATCATCTTGTTTTACTATATTTGCAAGTTTATTCATAATGTTTACGTTTGTTATCGGAATAGAAGCCGTGATTGGACGACAATTGGACGACTAGCCCTCAAAATCATCTTGTTTTACTATATTTGCAAGTTTATTCATAATGTTTACGTTTGTTATCGGAATAGAAGCCGTGATTGGACGACAATTGGACGACTAGCCCTCAAAATCATCTTGTTTTACTATATTTGCAAGTTTATTCATAATGTTTACGTTTGTTATCGGAATAGAAGCCGTGATTGGACGACTAGCCCTCAAAATCATCTTGTTTTACTATATTTGCAAGTTTATTCATAATGTTTACGTTTGTTATCGGAATAGAAGCCGTGATTGGACGACTAGCCCTCAAAATCATCTTGTTTTACTATATTTGCAAGTTTATTCATAATGTTTACGTTTGTTATCGGAACAGAAGCCGTGATTGGACGACAATTGGACGACTAGCCCTCAAAATCATCTTGTTTTACTATATTTGCAAGTTTATTCATAATGTTTACGTTTGTTATCGGAATAGAAGCCGTGATTGGACGACAATTGGACGACTAGCCCTCAAAATCATCTTGTTTTACTATATTTGCAAGTTTATTCATAATGTTTACGTTTGTTATCGGAATAGAAGCCGTGATTGGACGACAATTGGACGACTAGCCCTCAAAATCATCTTGTTTTACTATATTTGCAAGTTTATTCATAATGTTTACGTTTGTTATCGGAATAGAAGCCGTGATTGGACGACAATTGGACGACTAGCCCTCAAAATCATCTTGTTTTACTATATTTGCAAGTTTATTCATAATGTTTACGTTTGTTATCGGAATAGAAGCCGTGATTGGACGACTAGCCCTCAAAATCATCTTGTTTTACTATATTTGCAAGTTTATTCATAATGTTTACGTTTGTTATCGGAATAGAAGCCGTGATTGGACGACAATTGGACGACTAGCCCTCAAAATCATCTTGTTTTACTATATTTGCAAGTTTATTCATAATGTTTACGTTTGTTATCGGAATAGAAGCCGTGATTGGACGACAATTGGACGACTAGCCCTCAAAATCATCTTGTTTTACTATATTTGCAAGTTTATTCATAATGTTTACGTTTGTTATCGGAATAGAAGCCGTGATTGGACGACAATTGGACGACTAGCCCTCAAAATCATCTTGTTTTACTATATTTGCAAGTTTATTCATAATGTTTACGTTTGTTATCGGAATAGAAGCCGTGATTGGACGACTAGCCCTCAAAATCATCTTGTTTTACTATATTTGCAAGTTTATTCATAATGTTTACGTTTGTTATCGGAATAGAAGCCGTGATTGGACGACTAGCCCTCAAAATCATCTTGTTTTACTATATTTGCAAGTTTATTCATAATGTTTACGTTTGTTATCGGAATAGAAGCCGTGATTGGACGACAATTGGACGACTAGCCCTCAAAATCATCTTGTTTTACTATATTTGCAAGTTTATTCATAATGTTTACGTTTGTTATCGGAATAGAAGCCGTGATTGGACGACAATTGGACGACTAGCCCCCAAAATCATCTTGTTTTACTATATTTGCAACTTTATTCATAGTGTTTACGTTTGTTATCGGAATAGAAGCCGTGATTGGACGACTAGCCCTCAAAATCATCTTGTTTTACTATATTTGCAAGTTTATTCATAATGTTTACGTTTGTTATCGGAATAGAAGCCGTGATTGGACGACTAGCCCTCAAAATCATCTTGTTTTACTATATTTGCAAGTTTATTCATAATGTTTACGTTTGTTATCGGAATAGAAGCCGTGATTGGACGACAATTGGACGACTAGCCCTCAAAATCATCTTGTTTTACTATATTTGCAAGTTTATTCATAATGTTTACGTTTGTTATCGGAATAGAAGCCGTGATTGGACGACAATTGGACGACTAGCCCTCAAAATCATCTTGTTTTACTATATTTGCAAGTTTATTCATAATGTTTACGTTTGTTATCGGAATAGAAGCCGTGTTTGGACGACAATTGGACGACTAGCCCTCAAAATCATCTTGTTTTACTATATTTGCAAGTTTATTCATAATGTTTACGTTTGTTATCGGAATAGAAGCCGTGATTGGACGACAATTGGACGACTAGCCTTCAAAATCATCTTGTTTTACTATATTTGCAAGTTTATTCATAATGTTTACGTTTGTTATCGGAATAGAAGCCGTGATTGGACGACAATTGGACGACTAGCCCTCAAAATCATCTTGTTTTACTATATTTGCAAGTTTATTCATAATGTTTACGTTTGTTATCGGAATAGAAGCCGTGATTGGAATACAATTGGACGACTAGCCCTCAAAATCATCTTGTTTTACTATATTTGCAAGTTTATTCATAATGTTTACGTTTGTTATCGGAATAGAAGCCGTGATTGGACGACAATTGGACGACTAGCCCTCAAAATCATCTTGTTTTACTATATTTGCAAGTTTATTCATAATGTTTACGTTTGTTATCGGAATAGAAGCCGTGATTGGACGACAATTGGACGACTAGCCCTCAAAACCATCTTGTTTTACTATATTTGCAAGTTTATTCATAATGTTTACGTTTGTTATCGGAATAGAAGCCGTGATTGGACGACAATTGGACGACTAGCCCTCAAATCATCTTGTTTTACTATATTTGCAAGTTTATTCATAATGTTTACGTTTGTTATCGGAATAGAAGCCGTGATTGGACGACAATTGGACGTAGCCCTCAAAATCATCTTGTTTTACTATATTTGCAAGTTTATTCATAATGTTTACGTTTGTTATCGGAATAAGAAGCCGTGATTGGACGACAATTGGACGACTGGCCTCAAAATCATCTTGTTTTACTATATTTGCAAGTTTATTCGTAATGTTTACGTTTGTTATCGGAATAGAAGCCGTGATTGGACGACAATTGGACGACTAGCCCTCAAAATCATCTTGTTTTATATTTGCGAGTTGTTCATAATGTTTCGTTTGTTATCGGAATAGAAGCGTGATTGGACGACAATTGGACGACTAGCCTCAAAAATCTTGTTTTACTATATATTTGCAAGTTTATTCATAATGTTTACGTTTGTTATCGGAATAGAAGCCGTGATTGGACGACAATTGGACGACTAGCCCTCAAAATCATCTTGTTTTACTATATTTGCAAGTTATTCACTTAATGTTTACGTTTTGTTATGGAATAGAAGCCGTGATTAGTTTGACTAGCCACTCAAATCATCTTGTTTTACTATATTTGCAAGTTTATTCATAATGTTTACGTTTTATTTATCGGAATAGAAGCCGTGATTGGACGACTAGCCCTCAAAATCATCTTGTTTTACTATATTTGCAAGTTTATTCATAATGTTTACGTTTGTTATCGGAACAGAAGCCGTGATTGGACGACAATTGGACATTTAGCCCCTCAAAATCATCTTGTTTTACTATATTTGCAAGTTTATTCATAATGTTTACGTTTGTTATCGGAATAGAAGCCGTGATTGGACGACAATTGGACGGCTAGCCCTCAAAATCATCAACTGTTTTACTATATTTGCAAGTTCTTTATTCATAATGTTTACGTTTGTTATCGGAATAGAAGCCGTGATTGGACGACAATTGGACGACTAGCCCTCAAAATCATCTTGTTTTACTATATTTGCAAGTTTATTCATAATGTTTACGTTTGTTATCGGAATAGAGCGTGATTGGACGACTAGCCCTCCCAAAAATCATCTTGTTTTACTATATTTGCAAGTTTATTCATAATGTTTACGTTTGTTATCGGAATAGAAGCCGTGATTGGACGACTAGCCCTCAAAATCATCTTGTTTTACTATATTTGCAAGTTTATTCATAATGTTTACGTTTGTTATCGGAATAGAAACCGTGATTGGACGACTGGCCTCAAAATCATCCTTGTTTTATATTTTGATTTATTCATAATGTTTACGTTTGTTATCGGAATAGAAGCCGTGATTGGACGACAATTGGACGATAGCCCTCAAAATCATCTTGTTTTACTATATTTGCAAGTTTATTCATAATGTTTACGTTTGTTATCGGAATAGAAGCCGTGATTGGACGACAATTGGACGACTGGCCTCAAAATCATCTTGTTTTACTATATTTTGCAAGTTTATTCATAATGTTTACGTTTGTTATCGGAATAGAAGCCGTGATTGGACGACAATTGGACGACTAGCCCTCAAAATCATCTTGTTTTACTATATTTGCAAGTTTATTCATAATGTTTACGTTTATCGGAATAAAAGCCGTGAATGGACATGAGGAAATTGGACGACTAGCCCTCAAAATCATCTTGTTTTACTATATTTGCAAGTTTATTCATAATGTTTACGTTTGTTATCGGAATAGAAGCCGTGATTGGACGACTAGCCCTCAAAATCATCTTGTTTTATATTTGCAAGTTTATTCATAGTATTTGGTTGTTATCGGAATAAAAGCCGTGATTGGACGACTAGCCCTCAAAATCATCTTGTTTTACTATATTTGCAAGTTTATTCATAATGTTTACGTTTTGTTATCGGAATAGAAGCCGTGATTGGACGACAATTGGACGACTAGCCCTCAAAATCATCTTGTTTTACTATATTTGCAAGTTTATTCATAATGTTTACGTTTGTTATCGGAATAGAAGCCGTGATTGGACGACAATTGGACGACTAGCCCCCAAAATCATCTTGTTTTACTATATTTGCAAGTTTATTCATAGTGTTTACGTTTGTTATCGGAATAGAAGCCGTGATTGGACGACTAGCCCTCAAAATCATCTTGTTTTACTATATTTGCAAGTTTATTCATAATGTTTACGTTTGTTATCGGAATAGAAGCCGTGATTGGACGACTAGCCCTCAAAATCATCTTGTTTTACTATATTTGCAAGTTTATTCATAATGTTTACGTTTGTTATCGGAATAGAAGCCGTGATTGGACGACAATTGGACGACTAGCCCTCAAAATCATCTTGTTTTACTATATTTGCAAGTTTATTCATAATGTTTACGTTTGTTATCGGAATAGAAGCCGTGATTGGACGACAATTGGACGACTAGCCCTCAAAATCATCTTGTTTTACTATATTTGCAAGTTTATTCATAATGTTTACGTTTGTTATCGGAATAGAAGCCGTGATTGGACGCCAATTGGACGACTAGCCCTCAAAATCATCTTGTTTTACTATATTTGCAAGTTTATTCATAATGTTTACGTTTGTTATCGGAATAGAAGCCGTGATTGGACGACAATTGGACGACTAGCCCTCAAAATCATCTTGTTTTACTATATTTGCAAGTTTATTCATAATGTTTACGTTTGTTATCGGAATAGAAGCCGTGATTGGACGACAATTGGACGACTAGCCCTCAAAATCATCTTGTTTTACTATATTTGCAAGTTTATTCATAATGTTTACGTTTGTTATCGGAATAGAAGCCGTGATTGGACGACAATTGGACGACTAGCCCTCAAAATCATCTTGTTTTACTATATTTGCAAGTTTATTCATAATGTTTACGTTTGTTATCGGAATAGAAGCCGTGATTGGACGACAATTGGACGACTAGCCCTCAAAATCATCTTGTTTTACTATATTTGCAAGTTTATTCATAATGTTTACGTTTGTTATCGGAATAGAAGCCGTGATTGGACGACAATTGGACGACTAGCCCTCAAAATCATCTTGTTTTACTATATTTGCAAGTTTATTCATAATGTTTACGTTTGTTATCGGAATAGAAGCCGTGATTGGACGACAATTGGACGACTAGCCCTCAAAATCATCTTGTTTTACTATATTTGCAAGTTTATTCATAATGTTTACGTTTGTTATCGGAATAGAAGCCGTGATTGGACGACAATTGGACGACTAGCCCTCAAAATCATCTTGTTTTACTATATTTGCAAGTTTATTCATAATGTTTACGTTTGTTATCGGAATAGAAGCCGTGATTGGAATACAATTGGACGACTAGCCCTCAAAATCATCTTGTTTTACTGTAATTGCAAGGTTATTCAGATTGTTTACGTATCTTGTCGGACTACAAGCCGTGAATGGATGACAATTGGACGACAACCCGTCAAAATCATCTTGTTTTCCTGTAAGTGGAAGGTTATCTATAACATTTACGTTTGTTGTCGGACTAGAAGCCGTGAGTGGACGACATTTGGACGACTACCCGTCAAAATCATCTCGTTTTACTTTAATTGCAAGGTTATTCATATTTACGATTTTTTGTCGGAGTAGAAGCCGTGTTTGGAAAACAACTGGACGATTAACCGTCAAAATCCTCTTGTTTTACTCTAATTGCAAGGTTATTCATATTGTTTAGGTTTATTGTCGGACTAGAAGCCCTGATTGGAATACAATTGTACGACTTACCATCAAAATCATCTTCGTTTACTGTAAGTGCAAAGTTATTCATAATGTTTACGTCTGTTGTCGGACTAGTAGCCGTGATTGCACGACATGTGGACGCCTGTCCGTTAAATCTTCTTCTTTTACTGAAAGTGGAAGGTTTTTCATATTGTTTACGTTTGTATCCGGACTAGAAGCCGTGATTGGAAATCAACTGGACGACTACACGTGAACGTCATCTTCTTTTACTGTAAGCGCAAAGCTAGTCTAGTCGTCCAATTGTCGTCCAGTCACGGCTTCTAGTCCAACAACAAACAAAACAATATGTATAACCTTGCACTTACAGTAAAACAAGATGATTTTGACGGCTAGTCGTCCAATTGTGTTCCGATCACGCCTTCTAATCTCACAACAAACGTAAACAATACGAATAACGTTGCAATTACAGTAAAAGTAGATGGTTTTGACGGCTAGTCGTCCAATTGTCGTCCAATCACGGCTTCTAGTACGACCACAAACGTGAACATTTTGAATAACCTTGCACTGACAGCAAAACAAGATTTTGACGGGTAGTCATCCAATTGTCGACCAATGACGGCTTCTAGGCGAACAACAAACATAAACAATCTGAATAACCTTGCAATTACAGAAAAATGATGATTTTGACGGGCAGTCGTACAATTGTCGTCCAATCACGGCTCTCGTCCGACAACAAACGTAAACAACATGAATAACCTTGCACTGAGAGTAAAACAAGATGATTTTGAGGGCTAGTCTTCCAATTGTCTTCCAATCACGGCTTCTAGTCCGAGAACAAACGTAAACGATATGAATTACCTTGCATTTTCAGTAAAACCAGATGATTTTGACGGCTACTCCTCCAATTTTATTCCAATCAGCCTTCTCGTCTGGCAAAAACGTAAACTATCTGAATAATCATGAAATTACAGTAAAACAAGATGATTTTGACGGCTACTCGTCCAATTGTCTTCCAATCACGGCTCCTGGTCCGACAAAAAACGTAAACAATATGAATAACATTGCAATTACAGTAAAACCGGACGATTTTGACGGCGAGTCGTCCAATTGTATGACAATCACGATTTCTAGTCCGACAACAAACGTAAACTATCTGAATACCTTTGCAATTACCCTAATTTAAGATGATTTTGACGGCTAGTCGTCCAGTTGTCTTCCAATCACGGCTTCTAGTCCGACAACAAACGTAAACAATATGAATAACCTTGCAATTAGAGTAAAACAAGATGATTTTGACGGATGGTCATGAAAATGTCTTCCATTCAAGGCTTCTCGTCGGAAAAAAACGTAAAAAATATGACTAACCTTGCAATTACAGTAAAACAGGACGATTTTGACGGCGAGTCCTCCAATTGTACTACAGTCCCGATTTTCTAGAACGACAACAAACGTAAACAATATGAATAACTTTGCAATTACAGTAAAAAAAGGTGATTTTGACGGCTAGTCCTCCGATTTTATTCCAATCACCCTTCTAGACTGACAAAAACGTAAACAATATGAATAATCATGAAATTACAGTAAAACCAAAGATTTTGCAGGCTAGTCGTCCAATTGTCGTCCAATCACGGCTTCTAGTCCGACAACAAACGCAAACAATATGAATAACCTTGCACTTTCAGCAAAACAAGATTATTTTGACGGCTAGTCGTCCAATTGTCGTCCAATGACGGCTTCTAGACAGACAACAAACGTAAACAATATGAATAACCTTGCAATTACCCTAAAACAAAATGATTTTGACGGGTAGTGGTCCAAATGTAAGTGCAAGTTTATTCAGATTGATTACGTTCCTCGTTGGACTAGAACCCGTGATTGGAAGACAACTGAATGACAAGCCGTCAAATTCATCTTGTTTTACTGTAAGTGCGAGTTTATTGTGTTTGTTGGCAGACTAGAAGGCGTGATTGGACCACAATTGGACGCCTAGCGGTCAAAATCATCTTGTTTTACTGAAATTGCAAGGTTATTCATATTTTTTACGTTTGTTGTCGGAGTAGAAACCATGATTGGACGACAATTGTACGACTAGCCGGCAAAATCATCTTGTTTTACTGAAATTGCAAGGTTATTCATATTTTTTACGTTTGTTGTCGGAGTAGAAACCATGATTGGACGAGAATTGTACGACTAGCGGTCAAAATCATCTTGTTTTACTGAAATTGCAAGGTTATTCATATTTTTTACGTTTGTTGTCGGAGTAGAAACCATGATTGGACGAGAATTGTACGACTAGCCGGCAAAATCATCTTGTTTTACTGAAATTGCAAGGTTATTCATATTTTTTACGTTTGTTGTCGGAGTAGAAACCATGATTGGACGAGAATTGTACGACTAGCGGTCAAAATCATCTTGTTTTACTGAAATTGCAAGGTTATTCATATTTTTTACGTTTGTTGTCGGAGTAGAAACCATTATTGGACGAGAATTGTACGACTAGCGGTCAAAATCATCTTGTTTTACTGAAATTGCAAGGTTATTCATATTGTTTACGTTTGTTGTCGGAGTAGAAACCATGATTGGACGAGAATTGTACGACTAGCGGTCAAAATCCTCTTGTTTTCCTGAAAATGCAACGTTATTCATATTGGTTAGGTCTCTTGTCGGACTAGAAGGGGTGACTGAAATACAATTGGAGGACTATCCGTCAAAATCATCTTGTTTTACTGTAAGTGCAAGTTTATTCTTATTGTTTTCGTTTGTTGTCGTAATTGAAGCCGTGATTGGACGACAATTGGACGTCTAGCCGTCAAAATCATCTTGTTTTCCTGTAAGTGGAAGGTTATCCATAACATTTACGTTTGTTGTCGGACTAGAAGCCGTGAGTGGACGACATTTGGACGACTAACCGTCAAAATCATCTGGTTTTACTATATTTGCAAGTTTATTCATAATGTTTACGTTTGTTATCGGAATAGAAGCCGTGATTGGAATACAATTGGACGACTAGCCCTCAAAATCATCTTGTTTTACTATATTTGCAAGTTTATTCATAATGTTTACGTTTGTTATCGGAATAGAAGCCGTGATTGGACGACAATTGGACGACTAGCCCTCAAAATCATCTTGTTTTACTATATTTGCAAGTTTATTCATAATGTTTACGTTTGTTATCGGAATAGAAGCCGTGATTGGACGACTAGCCCTCAAAATCATCTTGTTTTACTATATTTGCAAGTTTATTCATAATGTTTACGTTTGTTATCGGAATAGAAGCCGTGATTGGACGACAATTGGACGACTAGCCCTCAAAATCATCTTGTTTTACTATATTTGCAAGTTTATTCATAATGTTTACGTTTGTTATCGGAATAGAAGCCGTGATTGGACGACAATTGGACGACTAGCCCTCAAAATCATCTTGTTTTACTATATTTGCAAGTTTATTCATAATGTTTACGTTTGTTATCGGAATAGAAGCCGTGATTGGACGACAATTGGACGACTAGCCCTCAAAATCATCTTGTTTTACTATATTTGCAAGTTTATTCATAATGTTTACGTTTGTTATCGGAATAGAAGCCGTGATTGGACGACAATTGGACGACTAGCCCTCAAAATCATCTTGTTTTACTATATTTGCAAGTTTATTCATAATGTTTACGTTTGTTATCGGAATAGAAGCCGTGATTGGACGACTAGCCCTCAAAATCATCTTGTTTTACTATATTTGCAAGTTTATTCATAATGTTTACGTTTGTTATCGGAATAGAAGCCGTGATTGGACGACTAGCCCTCAAAATCATCTTGTTTTACTATATTTGCAAGTTTATTCATAATGTTTACGTTTGTTATCGGAACAGAAGCCGTGATTGGACGACAATTGGACGACTAGCCCTCAAAATCATCTTGTTTTACTATATTTGCAAGTTTATTCATAATGTTTACGTTTGTTATCGGAATAGAAGCCGTGATTGGACGACAATTGGACGACTAGCCCTCAAAATCATCTTGTTTTACTATATTTGCAAGTTTATTCATAATGTTTACGTTTGTTATCGGAATAGAAGCCGTGATTGGACGACAATTGGACGACTAGCCCTCAAAATCATCTTGTTTTACTATATTTGCAAGTTTATTCATAATGTTTACGTTTGTTATCGGAATAGAAGCCGTGATTGGACGACAATTGGACGACTAGCCCTCAAAATCATCTTGTTTTACTATATTTGCAAGTTTATTCATAATGTTTACGTTTGTTATCGGAATAGAAGCCGTGATTGGACGACTAGCCCTGAAAATCATCTTGTTTTACTATATTTGCAAGTTTATTCATAATGTTTACGTTTGTTATCGGAATAGAAGCCGTGATTGGACGACTAGCCCTCAAAATCATCTTGTTTTACTATATTTGCAAGTTTATTCATAATGTTTACGTTTGTTATCGGAATAGAAGCCGTGATTGGACGACAATTGGACGACTAGCCCTCAAAATCATCTTGTTTTACTATATTTGCAAGTTTATTCATAATGTTTACGTTTGTTATCGGAATAGAAGCCGTGATTGGACGACAATTGGACGACTAGCCCTCAAAATCATCTTGTTTTACTATATTTGCAAGTTTATTCATAATGTTTACGTTTGTTATCGGAATAGAAGCCGTGATTGGACGACTAGCCCTCAAAATCATCTTGTTTTACTATATTTGCAAGTTTGTTCATAATGTTTACGTTTGTTATCGGAATAGAAGCCGTGATTGGACGACTAGCCCTCAAAATCATCTTGTTTTACTATATTTGCAAGTTTATTCATAATGTTTACGTTTGTTATCGGAATAGAAGCCGTGATTGGACGACTAGCCCTCAAAATCATCTTGTTTTACTATATTTGCAAGTTTATTCATAATGTTTACGTTTGTTATCGGAATAGAAGCCGTGATTGGACGACAATTGGACGACTAGCCCTCAAAATCATCTTGTTTTACTATATTTGCAAGTTTATTCATAATGTTTACGTTTGTTATCGGAATAGAAGCCGTGATTGGACGACAATTGGACGACTAGCCCTCAAAATCATCTTGTTTTACTATATTTGCAAGTTTATTCATAATGTTTACGTTTGTTATCGGAATAGAAGCCGTGATTGGACGACAATTGGACGACTAGCCCTCAAAATCATCTTGTTTTACTATATTTGCAAGTTTATTCATAATGTTTACGTTTGTTATCGGAATAGAAGCCGTGAATGGACGACAATTGGACGACTAGCCCTCAAAATCATCTTGTTTTACTATATTTGCAAGTTTATTCATAATGTTTACGTTTGTTATCGGAATAGAAGCCGTGATTGGACGACTAGCCCTCAAAATCATCTTGTTTTACTATATTTGCAAGTTTATTCATAATGTTTACGTTTGTTATCGGAATAGAAGCCGTGATTGGACGACTAGCCCTCAAAATCATCTTGTTTTACTATATTTGCAAGTTTATTCATAATGTTTACGTTTGTTATCGGAATAGAAGCCGTGATTGGACGACAATTGGACGACTAGCCCTCAAAATCATCTTGTTTTACTATATTTGCAAGTTTATTCATAATGTTTACGTTTGTTATCGGAATAGAAGCCGTGATTGGACGACAATTGGACGACTAGCCCCCAAAATCATCTTGTTTACTATATTTGCAAGTTTGTTCATAGTGTTTACGTTTGTTATCGAATAGAAGCCGCGTGATTGGACGACTGGCCCTCAAAATCATCTTGTTTTACTATATTTGTAGTTTATTCCATAAATATTTGTTTGTTATCGAATAGAAACCGTGATTGGACGACTGACCCTCAAAATCATCTTGTTTTACTATATTTGCAAGTTTATTCATAATGTTGGAACATTGTCGGAATAGAAGCCGTGATTGGACATTTCTTCTCAAAAAAATCATCTTGTTTTACTATATTTGCAAGTTTATTCATGTTTACGTTTGTTATCGGAATAGAAGCCGTGATTGGACGACAATTGGACGACTAGCCCTCAAAAGTATCTTGTTTTACTATATTTGCAAGTTTATTCGTGTTTGTTTATCGGAATAGAAGCCGTGATTGGACGACAATTGGACAATGTGCCCCTCAAAATCGTCTTGTTTTACTGTTTGGTTATTCATAATGTTTACGTTTGTTATCGGAATAAAAGCCGTGATTGGACGACAATTGGACGACTAGCCTCAAAATCATCTTGTTTTACTATATTTGCAAGTTTATTCATAATGTTTACGTTGTTATCGGAATAGAAGCCGTGATTGGACGACAGATTGAATGACTATTCTCAAAGTCATCTTGTTTTACTATATTTGCAAGTTTATTCATACCAAATATTTGAATTTGTATCAGATAGAAGCCATGATTAGGACGACAATTGGACGACTAGCCCTCAAAATCATCTTGTTTTACTATATTTGCAAGTTTATTCATAATGTTTACGTTTATGGAATAGAAGCGGCAATTGAACAATTGGACAATAGCCCTCAAATCATCTTGTTTTACTATGTGCAAGTTTATTCATAATGTTGTTGTTATCGGAATAAAGCCATGATTGGACGACAATTAGACGACTAGCCCTCAAAATCATCTTGTTTTACTATATTTGCAAGTTTATTCATAATGTTTACGTTTGTTATCGGAATGGAAATAGTGATTGGACGACAATTGGACGACTGGCCTCAAAATCATCTTGTTTTACTATATTTGCAGTTTATTCATAATGTTTTTACGTTTGTTATCGGAATGAAAGCCGTGATTGGACGACAATTGGACGATAGCCCTCAAAATCTGTCTTGTTTTACTGTATTTGCAAGTTTATTCCTGTGTTTACATTTGTTATCGGAATAGAAGCCGTGATTGGACGACAATTGGACGACCAGCCCTCAAAATCATCTTGTTTTACTATATTTGCAAGTTTATTCATAATGTTTACGTTTGTTATCGGAATAGAAGCATACGCAATGATTTAGGAATGCAATTGGACGACTAGCCCTCAAAATCATCTTGTTTTACTGTAATTGCAAGGTTATTCAGATTGTTTACGTATCTTGTCGGACTACAAGCCGTGAATGGATGACAATTGGACGACAACCCGTCAAAATCATCTTGTTTTCCTGTAAGTGGAAGGTTATCTATAACATTTACGTTTGTTGTCGGACTAGAAGCCGTGAGTGGACGACATTTGGACGACTACCCGTCAAAATCATCTCGTTTTACTTTAATTGCAAGGTTATTCATATTTACGATTTTTTGTCGGACTAGAAGCCGTGTTTGGAAAACAACTGGACGATTAACCGTCAAAATCCTCTTGTTTTACTCTAATTGCAAGGTTATTCATATTGTTTAGGTTTATTGTCGGACTAGAATCCCTGATTGGAATACAATTGTACGACTTACCATCAAAATCATCTTCGTTTACTGTAAGTGCAAAGTTATTCATAATGTTTACGTCTGTTGTCGGACTAGTAGCCGTGATTGCACGACATGTGGACGCCTGTCCGTTAAATCTTCTTCTTTTACTGAAAGTGGAAGGATTTTCATATTGTTTACGTTTGTATCCGGACTAGAAGCCGTGATTGGAAATCAACTGGACGACTACACGTGAACGTCATCTTCTTTTACTGTAAGCGCAAAGCTAGTCTAGTCGTCCAATTGTCGTCCAGTCACGGCTTCTAGTCCAACAACAAACAAAACAATATGTATAACCTTGCACTTACAGTAAAACAAGATGATTTTGACGGCTAGTCGTCCAATTGTGTTCCGATCACGCCTTCTAATCTCACAACAAACGTAAACAATACGAATAACGTTGCAATTACAGTAAAAGTAGATGGTTTTGACGGCTAGTCGTCCAATTGTCGTCCAATCACAGCTTCTAGTACGACCACAAACGTGAACATTTTGAATAACCTTGCACTTGACAGCAAAACAAGATTTTGACGGGTAGTCATCCAATTGTCGACCAATGACGGCTTCTAGGCGAACAACAAACGTAAACAATCTGAATAACCTTGCAATTACAGAAAAATGATGATTTTGACGGGCATCGTACAATTGTCGTCCAATCCGGCTTCTCGTCCGACAACAAACGTAAACAACATGAATAACCTTGCACTGAGAGTAAAACAAGATGATTTTGAGGGCTTAGTCTTCCAATTGTCTTCCAATCACGGCTTCTAGTCCGAGAACAAACGTAAACGATATGAATTACCTTTGCATTTTCAGTAAAACCAGACGATTTTGACGGCTACTCCTCCAATTTTATTCCAATCAGCCTTCTCGTCTGGCAAAAACGTAAACTATCTGAATAATCATGAAATTACAGTAAAACAAGATGATTTTGACGGCTACTCGTCCAATTGTCTTCCAATCACGGCTCCTGGTCCGACAAAAAACGTAAACAATATGAATAACATTGCAATTACAGTAAAACCGGACGATTTTGACGGCGAGTCGTCCAATTGTATGACAATCACGATTTCTAGTCCGACAACAAACGTAAACTATCTGAATACCTTTGCAATTACCCTAATTTAAGATGATTTTGACGGCTAGTCGTCCAGTTGTCTTCCAATCACGGCTTCTAGTCCGACAACAAACGTAAACAATATGAATAACCTTGCAATTAGAGTAAAACAAGATGATTTTGACGGATGGTCATGAAAATGTCTTCCATTCAAGGCTTCTCGTCGGAAAAAACGTAAAAAATATGACTAACCTTGCAATTACAGTAAAACAGGACGATTTTGACGGCGAGTCCTCCAATTGTACTACAGTCCCGATTTCTAGAACGACAACAAACGTAAACAATATGAATAACTTTGCAATTACAGTAAAAAAAGGTGATTTTGACGGCTAGTCCTCCGATTTTATTCCAATCACCCTTCTAGACTGACAAAAACGTAAACAATATGAATAATCATGAAATTACAGTAAAACCAAAAGATTTTGCAGGCTAGTCGTCCAATTGTCGTCCAATCACGGCTTCTTGTCCGACAACAAACGCAAACAATATGAATAACTTTGTAGTTTCAGCAAAACAAGATTATTTTGACGGCTAGTCGTCCAATTGTCGTCCAATGACGGCTTCTAGACAGACAACAAACGTAAACAATATGAATAACCTTGCAATTACCCTAAAACAAAATGATTTTGACGGGTAGTGGTCCAAATGTAAGTGCAAGTTTATTCAGATTGATTACGTTCCTCGTTGGACTAGAACCCGTGATTGGAAGACAACTGGACGACAAGCCGTCAAATTCATCTTGTTTTACTGTAAGTGCGAGTTTATTGTGTTTGTTGGCAGACTAGAAGGCGTGATTGGACCACAATTGGACGCCTAGCGGTCAAAATCATCTTGTTTTACTGAAATTGCAAGGTCATTCATAATGTTTACGTTTGTTATCGGAATAGAAGCCGTGATTGGACGACAATTGGACGACTAGCCCTCAAAATCATCTTGTTTTACAATATTTGCAAGTTTATTCATAATGTTTACGTTTGTTATCGGAATAGAAGCCGTGATTGGACGACAATTGGACGACTAGCCCTCAAAATCATCTTGTTTTACTATATTTGCAAGTTTATTCATAATGTTTACGTTTGTTATCGGAATAGAAGCCGTGAGTGGACGACAATTGGACGACTAGCCCTCAAAATCATCTTGTTTTACTATATTTGCAAGTTTATTCATAATGTTTACGTTTGTTATCGGAATAGAAGCCGTGATTGGACGACAATTGGACGACTAGCCCTCAAAATCATCTTGTTTTACTATATTTGCAAGTTTATTCATAATGTTTACGTTTGTTATCGGAATAGAAGCCGTGATTGGACGACAATTGGACGACTAGCCCTCAAAATCATCTTGTTTTACTATATTTGCAAGTTTATTCATAATGTTTACGTTTGTTATCGGAATAGAAGCCGTGATTGGACGACAATTGGACGACTAGCCCTCAAAATCATCTTGTTTTACTATATTTGCAAGTTTATTCATAATGTTTACGTTTGTTATCGGAATAGAAGCCGTGATTGGACGACAATTGGACGACTAGCCCTCAAAATCATCTTGTTTTACTATATTTGCAAGTTTATTCATAATGTTTACGTTTGTTATCGGAATAGAAGCCGTGATTGGACGACAATTGGACGACTAGCCCCCAAAATCATCTTGTTTTACTATATTTGCAAGTTTATTCATAATGTTTACGTTTGTTATCGGAATAGAAGCCGTGATTGGACGACAATTGGACGACTAGCCCTCAAAATCATCTTGTTTTACTATATTTGCAAGTTTATTCATAATGTTTACGTTTGTTATCGGAATAGAAGCCGTGATTGGACGACAATTGGACGACTAGCCCTCAAAATCATCTTGTTTTCTATATTTGCAAGTTTATTCATAATGTTTACGTTTGTTATCGGAATAGAAGCCGTGATTGGACGACAATTGGCCGACTAGCCCTCAAAATCATCTTGTTTTACTATATTTGCAAGTTTATTCATAATGTTTACGTTTGTTATCGGAATAGAAGCCGTGATTGGACGACAATTGGACGACTAGCCCCCAAAATCATCTTGTTTTACTATATTTGCAAGTTTATTCATAATGTTTACGTTTGTTATCGGAATAGAAGCCGTGATTGGACGACTAGCCCTCAAAATCATCTTGTTTTACTATATTTGCAAGTTTATTCATAATGTTTACGTTTGTTACCGGAATAGAAGCCGTGATTGGACGACAATTGGACGACTAGCCCTCAAAATCATCTTGTTTTACTATATTTGCAAGTTTATTCATAATGTTTACGTTTGTTATCGGAATAGAAGCCGTGATTGGACGACAATTGGACGACTAGCCCTCAAAATCATCTTGTTTTACTATATTTGCAAGTTTATTCATAATGTTTACGTTTGTTATCGGAATAGAAGCCGTGATTGGACGACAATTGGACGACTAGCCCTCAAAATCATCTTGTTTTACTATATTTGCAAGTTTATTCATAATGTTTACGTTTGTTATCGGAATAGAAGCCGTGATTGGACGACAATTGGACGACTAGCCCTCAAAATCATCTTGTTTTACTATATTTGCAAGTTTATTCATAATGTTTACGTTTGTTATCGGAATAGAAGCCGTGATTGGACGACAATTGGACGACTAGCCCTCAAAATCATCTTGTTTTACTATATTTGCAAGTTTATTCATAATGTTTACGTTTGTTATCGGAATAGAAGCCGTGATTGGACGACAATTGGACGACTAGCCCTCAAAATCATCTTGTTTTACTATATTTGCAAGTTTATTCATAATGTTTACGTTTGTTATCGGAATAGAAGCCGTGATTGGACGACAATTGGACGACTAGCCCTCAAAATCATCTTGTTTTACTATATTTGCAAGTTTATTCATAATGTTTACGTTTGTTATCGGAATAGAAGCCGTGATTGGGATACAATTGGACGACTAGCCCTCAAAATCATCTTGTTTTACTGTAATTGCAAGGTTATTCAGATTGTTTACGTATCTTGCCGGACTACAAGCCGTGAATGGATGACAATTGGACGACAACCCGTCAAAATCATCTTGTTTTCCTGTAAGTGGAAGGTTATCTATAACATTTACGTTTGTTGTCGGACTAGAAGCCGTGAGTGGACGACATTTGGACGACTACCCGTCAAAATCATCTCGTTTTACTTTAATTGCAAGGTTATTCATATTTACGATTTTTTGTCGGACTAGAAGCCGTGTTTGGAAAACAACTGGACGATTAACCGTCAAAACCCTCTTGTTTTACTCTAATTGCAAGGTTATTCATATTGTTTAGGTTTATTGTCGGACTAGAAGCCCTGATTGGAATACAATTGTACGACTTACCATCAAAATCATCTTCGTTTACTGTAAGTGCAAAGTTATTCATAATGTTTACGTCTGTTGTCGGACTAGTAGCCGTGATTGCACGACATGTGGACGCCTGTCCGTTAAATCTTCTTCTTTTACTGAAAGTGGAAGGTTTTTCATATTGTTTACGTTTGTATCCGGACTAGAAGCCGTGATTGGAAATCAACTGGACGACTACACGTGAACGTCATCTTCTTTTACTGTAAGCGCAAAGCTAGTCTAGTCGTCCAATTGTCGTCCAGTCACGGCTTCTAGTCCAACAACAAACAAAACAATATGTATAACCTTGCACTTACAGTAAAACAAGATGATTTTGACGGCTAGTCGTCCAATTGTGTTCCGATCACGCCTTCTAATCTCACAACAAACGTAAACAATACGAATAACGTTGCAATTACAGTAAAAGTAGATGGTTTAGACGGCTAGTCGTCCAATTGTCGTCCAATCACGGCTTCTAGTACGACCACAAACGTGAACATTTTGAATAACCTTGCACTGACAGCAAAACAAGATTTTGACGGGTAGTCATCCAATTGTCGACCAATGACGGCTTCTAGGCGAACAACAAACGTAAACAATCTGAATAACCTTGCAATTACAGAAAAATGATGATTTTGACGGGCAGTCGTACAATTGTCGTCCAATCACGGCTTCTCGTCCGACAACAAACGTAAACAACATGAATAACCTTGCACTGAGAGTAAAACAAGATGATTTTGAGGGCTAGTCTTCCAATTGTCTTCCAATCACGGCTTCTAGTCCGAGAACAAACGAAACGATATGAATTACCTTGCATTTTCAGTAAAACCAGATGATTTTGACGGCTACTCCTCCAATTTTATTCCAATCAGCCTTCTCGTCTGGCAGAAACGTAAACTATCTGAATAATCATGAAATTACAGTAAAACAAGATGATTTTGACGGCTAGACGTCCAATTGTCTTCCAATCACGGCTTCTAGTCCGACAACAAACGTAAACAATATGAATAACCTTGCAATTACAGAAAAACAAGATGATTTTGACGGATGGTCATGAAAATGTCTTCCATTCAAGGCTTCTCGTCGGAAAAAAACGTAAAAAATATGACTAACCTTGCAATTACAGTAAAACAGGACGATTTTGACGGCGAGTCCTCCAATTGTACTACAGTCCCGATTTCTAGAACGACAACAAACGTAAACAATATGAATAACTTTGCAATTACAGTAAAAAAAGGTGATTTTGACGGCTAGTCCTCCGATTTTATTCCAATCACCCTTCTAGACTGACAAAAACGTAAACAATATGAATAATCATGAAATTACAGTAAAACCAAAAGATTTTGCAGGCTAGTCGTCCAATTGTCGTCCAATCACGGCTTCTAGTCCGACAACAAACGCAAACAATATGAATAACCTTGCACTTTCAGCAAAACAAGATTATTTTGACGGCTAGTCGTCCAATTGTCGTCCAATGACGGCTTCTAGACAGACAACAAACGTAAACAATATGAATAACCTTGCAATTACCCTAAAACAAAATGATTTTGACGGGTAGTGGTCCAAATGTAAGTGCAAGTTTATTCAGATTGATTACGTTCCTCGTTGGACTAGAACCCGTGATTGGAAGACAACTGGACGACAAGCCGTCAAATTCATCTTGTTTTACTGTAAGTGCGAGTTTATTGTGTTTGTTGGCAGACTAGAAGGCGTGATTGGACCACAATTGGACGCCTAGCGGTCAAAATCATCTTGTTTTACTGAAATTGCAAGGTTATTCATATTTTTTACGTTTGTTGTCGGAGTAGAAACCATGATTGGACGACAATTGTACGACTAGCCGGAAAAATCATCTTGTTTTACTGAAATTGCAAGGTTATTCATATTTTTTACGTTTGTTGTCGGAGTAGAAACCATGATTGGACGAGAATTGTACGACTAGCGGTCAAAATCATCTTGTTTTACTGAAATTGCAAGGTTATTCATATTTTTTACGTTTGTTGTCGGAGTAGAAACCATGATTGGACGAGAATTGTACGACTAGCCGGCAAAATCATCTTGTTTTACTGAAATTGCAAGGTTATTCATATTTTTTACGTTTGTTGTCGGAGTAGAAACCATGATTGGACGAGAATTGTACGACTAGCGGTCAAAATCATCTTGTTTTACTGAAATTGCAAGGTTATTCATATTTTTTACGTTTGTTGTCGGAGTAGAAACCATTATTGGACGAGAATTGTACGACTAGCGGTCAAAATCATCTTGTTTTACTGAAATTGCAAGGTTATTCATATTGTTTACGTTTGTTGTCGGAGTAGAAACCATGATTGGACGAGAATTGTACGACTAGCGGTCAAAATCCTCTTGTTTTCCTGAAAATGCAACGTTATTCATATTGGTTAGGTCTCTTGTCGGACTAGAAGGCGTGACTGAAATACAATTGGAGGACTATCCTTCAAAATCATCTTGTTTTACTGTAAGTGCAAGTTTATTCTTATTGTTTTCGTTTGTTGTCGTAATTGAAGCCGTGATTGGACGACAATTGGACGTCTAGCCGTCAAAATCATCTTGTTTTCCTGTAAGTGGAAGGTTATCCATAACATTTACGTTTGTTGTCGGACTAGAAGCCGTGAGTGGACGACATTTGGACGACTACCCGTCAAAATCATCTGGTTTTACTATATTTGCAAGTTTATTCATAATGTTTACGTTTGTTATCGGAATAAAAGCCGTGATTGGACGACAATTGGACGACTAGCCCTCAAAATCATCTGGTTTTACTATATTTGCAAGTTTATTCATAATGTTTACGTTTGTTATCGGAATAGAAGCCGTGATTGGAATACAATTGGACGACTAGCCCTCAAAATCATCTTGTTTTACTATATTTGCAAGTTTATTCATAATGTTTACGTTTGTTATCGGAATAGAAGCCGTGATTGGACGACAATTGGACGACTAGCCCTCAAAATCATCTTGTTTTACTATATTTGCAAGTTTATTCATAATGTTTACGTTTGTTATCGGAATAGAAGCCGTGATTGGACGACTAGCCCTCAAAATCATCTTGTTTTACTATATTTGCAAGTTTATTCATAATGTTTACGTTTGTTATCGGAATAGAAGCCGTGATTGGACGACAATTGGACGACTAGCCCTCAAAATCATCTTGTTTTACTATATTTGCAAGTTTATTCATAATGTTTACGTTTGTTATCGGAATAGAAGCCGTGATTGGACGACAATTGGACGACTAGCCCTCAAAATCATCTTGTTTTACTATATTTGCAAGTTTATTCATAATGTTTACGTTTGTTATCGGAATAGAAGCCGTGATTGGACGACAATTGGACGACTAGCCCTCAAAATCATCTTGTTTTACTATATTTGCAAGTTTATTCATAATGTTTACGTTTGTTATCGGAATAGAAGCCGTGATTGGACGACAATTGGACGACTAGCCCTCAAAATCATCTTGTTTTACTATATTTGCAAGTTTATTCATAATGTTTACGTTTGTTATCGGAATAGAAGCCGTGATTGGACGACAATTGGACGACTAGCCCTCAAAATCATCTTGTTTTACTATATTTGCAAGTTTATTCATAATGTTTACGTTTGTTATCGGAATAGAAGCCGTGATTGGACGACTAGCCCTCAAAATCATCTTGTTTTACTATATTTGCAAGTTTATTCATAATGTTTACGTTTGTTATCGGAATAGAAGCCGTGATTGGGATACAATTGGACGACTAGCCCTCAAAATCATCTTGTTTTACTGTAATTGCAAGGTTATTCAGATTGTTTACGTATCTTGCCGGACTACAAGCCGTGAATGGATGACAATTGGACGACAACCCGTCAAAATCATCTTGTTTTCCTGTAAGTGGAAGGTTATCTATAACATTTACGTTTGTTGTCGGACTAGAAGCCGTGAGTGGACGACATTTGGACGACTACCCGTCAAAATCATCTCGTTTTACTTTAATTGCAAGGTTATTCATATTTACGATTTTTTGTCGGACTAGAAGCCGTGTTTGGAAAACAACTGGACGATTAACCGTCAAAACCCTCTTGTTTTACTCTAATTGCAAGGTTATTCATATTGTTTAGGTTTATTGTCGGACTAGAAGCCCTGATTGGAATACAATTGTACGACTTACCATCAAAATCATCTTCGTTTACTGTAAGTGCAAAGTTATTCATAATGTTTACGTCTGTTGTCGGACTAGTAGCCGTGATTGCACGACATGTGGACGCCTGTCCGTTAAATCTTCTTCTTTTACTGAAAGTGGAAGGTTTTTCATATTGTTTACGTTTGTATCCGGACTAGAAGCCGTGATTGGAAATCAACTGGACGACTACACGTGAACGTCATCTTCTTTTACTGTAAGCGCAAAGCTAGTCTAGTCGTCCAATTGTCGTCCAGTCACGGCTTCTAGTCCAACAACAAACAAAACAATATGTATAACCTTGCACTTACAGTAAAACAAGATGATTTTGACGGCTAGTCGTCCAATTGTGTTCCGATCACGCCTTCTAATCTCACAACAAACGTAAACAATACGAATAACGTTGCAATTACAGTAAAAGTAGATGGTTTAGACGGCTAGTCGTCCAATTGTCGTCCAATCACGGCTTCTAGTACGACCACAAACGTGAACATTTTGAATAACCTTGCACTGACAGCAAAACAAGATTTTGACGGGTAGTCATCCAATTGTCGACCAATGACGGCTTCTAGGCGAACAACAAACGTAAACAATCTGAATAACCTTGCAATTACAGAAAAATGATGATTTTGACGGGCAAGTCGTACAATTGTCGTCCAATCACGGCTTCTCGTCCGACAACAAACGTAAACAACATGAATAACCTTGCACTGAGAGTAAAACAAGATGATTTTGAGGGCTAGTCTTCCAATTGTCTTCCAATCACGGCTTCTAGTCCGAGAACAAACGAAACGATATGAATTACCTTGCATTTTCAGTAAAACCAGATGATTTTGACGGCTACTCCTCCAATTTTATTCCAATCAGCCTTCTCGTCTGGCAGAAACGTAAACTATCTGAATAATCATGAAATTACAGTAAAACAAGATGATTTTGACGGCTAGACGTCCAATTGTCTTCCAATCACGGCTTCTAGTCCGACAACAAACGTAAACAATATGAATAACCTTGCAATTACAGAAAAACAAGATGATTTTGACGGATGGTCATGAAAATGTCTTCCATTCAAGGCTTCTCGTCGGAAAAAAACGTAAAAAATATGACTAACCTTGCAATTACAGTAAAACAGGACGATTTTGACGGCGAGTCCTCCAATTGTACTACAGTCCCGATTTCTAGAACGACAACAAACGTAAACAATATGAATAACTTTGCAATTACAGTAAAAAAAGGTGATTTTGACGGCTAGTCCTCCGATTTTATTCCAATCACCCTTCTAGACTGACAAAAACGTAAACAATATGAATAATCATGAAATTACAGTAAAACCAAAAGATTTTGCAGGCTAGTCGTCCAATTGTCGTCCAATCACGGCTTCTAGTCCGACAACAAACGCAAACAATATGAATAACCTTGCACTTTCAGCAAAACAAGATTATTTTGACGGCTAGTCGTCCAATTGTCGTCCAATGACGGCTTCTAGACAGACAACAAACGTAAACAATATGAATAACCTTGCAATTACCCTAAAACAAAATGATTTTGACGGGTAGTGGTCCAAATGTAAGTGCAAGTTTATTCAGATTGATTACGTTCCTCGTTGGACTAGAACCCGTGATTGGAAGACAACTGGACGACAAGCCGTCAAATTCATCTTGTTTTACTGTAAGTGCGAGTTTATTGTGTTTGTTGGCAGACTAGAAGGCGTGATTGGACCACAATTGGACGCCTAGCGGTCAAAATCATCTTGTTTTACTGAAATTGCAAGGTTATTCATATTTTTTACGTTTGTTGTCGGAGTAGAAACCATGATTGGACGACAATTGTACGACTAGCCGGAAAAATCATCTTGTTTTACTGAAATTGCAAGGTTATTCATATTTTTTACGTTTGTTGTCGGAGTAGAAACCATGATTGGACGAGAATTGTACGACTAGCGGTCAAAATCATCTTGTTTTACTGAAATTGCAAGGTTATTCATATTTTTTACGTTTGTTGTCGGAGTAGAAACCATGATTGGACGAGAATTGTACGACTAGCCGGCAAAATCATCTTGTTTTACTGAAATTGCAAGGTTATTCATATTTTTTACGTTTGTTGTCGGAGTAGAAACCATGATTGGACGAGAATTGTACGACTAGCGGTCAAAATCATCTTGTTTTACTGAAATTGCAAGGTTATTCATATTTTTTACGTTTGTTGTCGGAGTAGAAACCATTATTGGACGAGAATTGTACGACTAGCGGTCAAAATCATCTTGTTTTACTGAAATTGCAAGGTTATTCATATTGTTTACGTTTGTTGTCGGAGTAGAAACCATGATTGGACGAGAATTGTACGACTAGCGGTCAAAATCCTCTTGTTTTCCTGAAAATGCAACGTTATTCATATTGGTTAGGTCTCTTGTCGGACTAGAAGGCGTGACTGAAATACAATTGGAGGACTATCCTTCAAAATCATCTTGTTTTACTGTAAGTGCAAGTTTATTCTTATTGTTTTCGTTTGTTGTCGTAATTGAAGCCGTGATTGGACGACAATTGGACGTCTAGCCGTCAAAATCATCTTGTTTTCCTGTAAGTGGAAGGTTATCCATAACATTTACGTTTGTTGTCGGACTAGAAGCCGTGAGTGGACGACATTTGGACGACTACCCGTCAAAATCATCTGGTTTTACTATATTTGCAAGTTTATTCATAATGTTTACGTTTGTTATCGGAATAAAAGCCGTGATTGAACAATTGGACGACTAGCCCTCAAAATCATCTGGTTTTACTATATTTGCAAGTTTATTCATAATGTTTACGTTTGTTTATCAAGGAATGAAGCCGTGATTGGAATACAATTGGACGAAACTAGCCCTCAAAATCATCTTGTTTTTATTTTACGATTTATTCTTAATGTTTCCACGTTTGTTATCGGAATAACGGCCGTGATTGGTTGACAATTGGACATTGGCCTCAAAGATATCTTGTTTTACTATATTTGCAATTTATTCTGTTATATTTGAATTTGTTATCGGAATAGAAGCCGTGATTGGACATTGTACCTCAAAATCTATCTTGTTTTATATTTACAGATTTATTCATAATGTTTACGTTTGTTATCGGAATAGAAGCCGTGATTGGACGACAATTGAATGACTGGCCTCAAAATCATCTTGTTTTACTATATTTGCAAGTTTATTCATAATGTTTACGTTTGTTATCGGAATAGAAGAAAGCGTGATTGGACAGCAATTGGACATTTAGCCCATCAAAATCATCTTGTTTTACTGTTTGCAGTTTCATTCGTAATATTTACGTTTGTTATATGGAATGGCTTATTGATTGGACGACAATTGGACAGCTTAGCCCTCAAAATCATCTTGTTTCACCTAACGCAAGTTTATTCTGTGTTTACGTTTGTTATCGGAATAGAAGCCGTGATTGGACGACAATTGGACGATAGCCCTCAAATCATCTTGTTTTACTATATTTTGAGGTTTATTCGCAATGTTTACGTTTGTTATCGGAATAGAAGCCGTGATTGGACGACAATTGGACGACTAGCCCCACTCAAAATCATCTTGTTTTACTATATTTGCAAGTTTAACCGTAATGTTTACGTTTGTTATCGGAATAGAAGCCGTGATTGGACGACCAACCCTCAAAATCATCTTGTTTTACTATATTTGCAAGTTTATTCATAATGTTTACGTTGTTATCGGAATAGAAGCCGTGATTGGACGACAATTGGACGACAGCCCTCAAAATCATCTTGTTTTACCACTATATTTGCAAGTTTATTCATAAATGATCTTTGGTTGTTATCGGAATGCAAAGAAACGTGATTGGACGACAATTGGACGACTAGCCCTCAAAATCATCTTGTTTCACAAGTTTATTCATAATGTTTACGTTTATTGTGGACAAAGCCGTGATTGGACGACAATTGGACGACTAGCCCATAAAATCATCTGGTTTACTATATTTGCAAGTTTATTCATAATGTTTGGTTTATTTATCGGAATAGAAGCCGTGATTGGACGACAATTGGACGACTAGCCCTCAAAATCATCTTGTTTTACTATATTGCAAGTTTATTCATAATGTTTACGTTTGTTATCGGAATAGAAGCCGTGATTGGACGACAGTTGATTGGAACTAGCCCTCAAAATCATCTTGTTTCTCTCTTTTGCAAGTTTATTCATAATGTTTACGTTTGTTATCGGAATAGAAGCCGTGGTTGGTGACTAACCTCAAAATCATCTTGTTTTACTATATTTGTAGTTATTCATAATGTTTACGTTTGTTATCGGAATAGAAGCCGTGATTGGACGACTAGCCCTCAATCAATATTTTTACTATATTTGCAAGTTTATTCATAATGTTTACGTTTGTTATCGGAACAGAAGCCGTGATTGGACGACAATTGGACGACTAGCCCTCAAAATCATCTTGTTTTACTATATTTGCAAGTTTATTCATAATGTTTACGTTTGTTATCGGAATAGAAGCCGTGATTGGACGACAATTGGACGACTAGCCCTCAAAATCATCTTGTTTTACTATATTTGCAAGTTTATTCATAATGTTTACGTTTGTTATCGGAATAGAAGCCGTGATTGGACGACAATTGGACGACTAGCCCTCAAAATCATCTTGTTTTACTATATTTGCAAGTTTATTCATAATGTTTACGTTTGTTATCGGAATAGAAGCCGTGATTGGACGACAATTGGACGACTAGCCCTCAAAATCATCTTGTTTTACTATATTTGCAAGTTTATTCATAATGTTTACGTTTGTTATCGGAATAGAAGCCGTGATTGGACGACAATTGGACGACTAGCCCTCAAAATCATCTTGTTTTACTATATTTGCAAGTTTATTCATAATGTTTACGTTTGTTATCGGAATAGAAGCCGTGATTGGACGACAATTGGACGACTAGCCCTCAAAATCATCTTGTTTTACTATATTTGCAAGTTTATTCATAATGTTTACGTTTGTTATCGGAATAGAAGCCGTGATTGGACGACAATTGGACGACTAGCCCTCAAAATCATCTTGTTTTACTATATTTGCAAGTTTATTCATAATGTTTACGTTTGTTATCGGAATAGAAGCCGTGATTGGACGACAATTGGACGACTAGCCCTCAAAATCATCTTGTTTTACTATATTTGCAAGTTTATTCATAATGTTTACGTTTGTTATCGGAATAGAAGCCGTGATTGGAATACAATTGGACGACTAGCCCTCAAAATCATCTTGTTTTACTGTAATTGCAAGGTTATTCAGATTGTTTACGTATCTTGTCGGACTACAAGCCGTGAATGGATGACAATTGGACGACAACCCGTCAAAATCATCTTGTTTTCCTGTAAGTGGAAGGTTATCTATAACATTTACGTTTGTTGTCGGACGAGAAGCCGTGAGTGGACGACATTTGGACGACTACCCGTCAAAATCATCTCGTTTTACTTTAATTGCAAGGTTATTCATATTTACGATTTTTTGTCGGACTAGAAGCCGTGTTTGGAAAACAACTGGACGATTAACCGTCAAAATCCTCTTGTTTTACTCTAATTGCAAGGTTATTCATATTGTTTAGGTATATTGTCGGACTAGAAGCCCTGATTGGAATACAATTGTACGACTTACCATCAAAATCATCTTCGTTTACTGTAAGTGCAAAGTTATTCATAATGTTTACGTCTGTTGTCGGACTAGTAGCCGTGATTGCACGACATGTGGACGCCTGTCCGTTAAATCTTCTTCTTTTACTGAAAGTGGAAGGTTTTTCATATTGTTTACGTTTGTATCCGGACTAGAAGCCGTGATTGGAAATCAACTGGACGACTACACGTGAACGTCATCTTCTTTTACTGTAAGCGCAAAGCTAGTCTAGTCGTCCAATTGTCGTCCAGTCACGGCTTCTAGTCCAACAACAAACAAAACAATATGTATAACCTTGCACTTACAGTAAAACAAGATGATTTTGACGGCTAGTCGTCCAATTGTGTTCCGATCACGCCTTCTAATCTCACAACAAACGTAAACAATACGAATAACGTTGCAATTACAGTAAAAGTAGATGGTTTTGACGGCTAGTCGTCCAATTGTCGTCCAATCACGGCTTCTAGTACGACCACAAACGTGAACATTTTGAATAACCTTGCACTTGACAGCAAAACAAGATTTTGACGGGTAGTCATCCAATTGTCGACCAATGACGGCTTCTAGGCGAACAACAAACGTAAACAATCTGAATAACCTTGCAATTACAGAAAAATGATGATTTTGACGGGCAAGTCGTACAATTGTCGTCCAATCAGGCTTCTCATCCGACAACAAACGTAAACAACATGAATAACCTTGCACTGAGAGTAAAACAAGATGATTTTGAGGGCTAGTCTTCCAATTGTCTTCCAATCACGGCTTCTAGTCCGAGAACAAACGTAAACGATATGAATTACCTTGCATTTTCAGTAAAACCAGATGATTTTGACGGCTACTCCTCCAATTTTATTCCAATCAGCCTTCTCGTCTGGCAAAAACGTAAACTATCTGAATAATCATGAAATTACAGTAAAACAAGATGATTTTGACGGCTACTCGTCCAATTGTCTTCCAATCACGGCTCCTGGTCCGACAAAAAACGTAAACAATATGAATAACATTGCAATTACAGTAAAACCGGACGATTTTGACGGCGAGTCGTCCAATTGTATGACAATCACGATTTTCTAGTCCGACAACAAACGTAAACTATCTGAATACCTTTGCAATTACCCTAATTTAAGATGATTTTGACGGCTAGTCGTCCAGTTGTCTTCCAATCACGGCTTCTAGTCCGACAACAAACGTAAACAATATGAATAACCTTGCAATTACAGAAAAACAAGATGATTTTGACGGATGGTCATGAAAATGTCTTCCATTCAAGGCTTCTCGTCGGAAAAAAACGTAAAAAATATGACTAACCTTGCAATTACAGTAAAACAGGACGATTTTGACGGCGAGTCCTCCAATTGTACTACAGTCCCGATTTCTAGAACGACAACAAACGTAAACAATATGAATAACTTTGCAATTACAGTAAAAAAAGGTGATTTTGACGGCTAGTCCTCCGATTTTATTCCAATCACCCTTCTAGACTGACAAAAACGTAAACAATATGAATAATCATGAAATTACAGTAAAACCAAAAGATTTTGCAGGCTAGTCGTCCAATTGTCGTCCAATCACGGCTTCTAGTCCGACAACAAACGCAAACAATATGAATAACCTTGCACTTTCAGCAAAACAAGATTATTTTGACGGCTAGTCGTCCAATTGTCGTCCAATGACGGCTTCTAGACAGACAACAAACGTAAACAATATGAATAACCTTGCAATTACCCTAAAACAAAATGATTTTGACGGGTAGTGGTCCAAATGTAAGTGCAAGTTTATTCAGATTGATTACGTTCCTCGTTGGACTAGAACCCGTGATTGGAAGACAACTGAACGACAAGCCGTCAAATTCATCTTGTTTTACTGTAAGTGCGAGTTTATTGTGTTTGTTGGCAGACTAGAAGGCGTGATTGGACCACAATTGGACGCCTAGCGGTCAAAATCATCTTGTTTTACTGAAATTGCAAGGTTATTCATATTTTTTACGTTTGTTGTCGGAGTAGAAACCATGATTGGACGACAATTGTACGACTAGCGGGCAAAATCATCTTGTTTTACTGAAATTGCAAGGTTATTCATATTTTTTACGTTTGTTGTCGGAGTAGAAACCATGATTGGACGAGAATTGTACGACTAGCGGTCAAAATCATCTTGTTTTACTGAAATTGCAAGGTTATTCATATTTTTTACGTTTGTTGTCGGAGTAGAAACCATGAATGGACGAGAATTGTACGACTAGCCGGCAAAATCATCTTGTTTTACTGAAATTGCAAGGTTATTCATATTTTTTACGTTTGTTGTCGGAGTAGAAACCATGATTGGACGAGAATTGTACGACTAGCGGTCAAAATCATCTTGTTTTACTGAAATTGCAAGGTTATTCATATTTTTTACGTTTGTTGTCGGAGTAGAAACCATTATTGGACGAGAATTGTACGACTAGCGGTCAAAATCATCTTGTTTTACTGAAATTGCAAGGTTATTCATATTGTTTACGTTTGTTGTCGGAGTAGAAACCATGATTGGACGAGAATTGTACGACTAGCGGTCAAAATCCTCTTGTTTTCCTGAAAATGCAACGTTATTCATATTGGTTAGGTCTCTTGTCGGACTAGAAGGCGTGACTTAAATACAATTGGAGGACTATCCTTCAAAATCATCTTGTTTTACTGTAAGTGCAAGTTTATTCTTATTGTTTTCGTTTGTTGTCGTAATTGAAGCCGTGATTGGACGACAATTGGACGTCTAGCCGTCAAAATCATCTTGTTTTCCTGTAAGTGGAAGGTTATCCATAACATTTACGTTTGTTGTCGGACTAGAAGCCGTGAGTGGACGACATTTGGACGACTACCCGTCAAAATCATCTGGTTTTACTATATTTGCAAGTTTATTCATAATGTTTACGTTTGTTATCGGAATAGAAGCCGTGATTGGAATACAATTGGACGACTAGCCCTCAAAATCATCTTGTTTTACTATATTTGCAAGTTTATTCATAATGTTTACGTTTGTTATCGGAATAGAAGCCGTGATTGGACGACAATTGGACGACTAGCCCTCAAAATCATCTTGTTTTACTATATTTGCAAGTTTATTCATAATGTTTACGTTTGTTATCGGAATAGAAGCCGTGATTGGACGACAATTGGACGACTAGCCCTCAAAATCATCTTGTTTTACTATATTTGCAAGTTTATTCATAATGTTTACGTTTGTTATCGGAATAGAAGCCGTGATTGGACGACAATTGGACGACAAGCCCCCAAAATCATCTTGTTTTACTATATTTGCAAGTTTATTCATAGTGTTTACGTTTGTTATCGGAATAGAAGCCGTGATTGGACGACAATTGGACGACTAGCCCTCAAAATCATCTTGTTTTACTATATTTGCAAGTTTATTCATAATGTTTACGTTTGTTATCGGAATAGAAGCCGTGATTGGACGACTAGCCCTCAAAATCATCTTGTTTTACTATATTTGCAAGTTTATTCATAATGTTTACGTTTGTTATCGGAATAGAAGCCGTGATTGGACGACTAGCCCTCAAAATCATCTTGTTTTACTATATTTGCAAGTTTATTCATAATGTTTACGTTTGTTATCGGAACAGAAGCCGTGATTGGACGACAATTGGACGACTAGCCCTCAAAATCATCTTGTTTTACTATATTTGCAAGTTTATTCATAATGTTTACGTTTGTTATCGGAATAGAAGCCGTGATTGGACGACAATTGGACGACTAGCCCTCAAAATCATCTTGTTTTACTATATTTGCAAGTTTATTCATAATGTTTACGTTTGTTATCGGAATAGAAGCCGTGATTGGACGACTAGCCCTCAAAATCATCTTGTTTTACTATATTTGCAAGTTTATTCATAATGTTTACGTTTGTTATCGGAATAGAATCCGTGATTGGACGACAATTGGACGACTAGCCCTCAAAATCATCTTGTTTTACTATATTTGCAAGTTTATTCATAATGTTTACGTTTGTTATCGGAATAGAAGCCGTGATTGGACGACAATTGGACGACTAGCCCTCAAAATCATCTTGTTTTACTATATTTGCAAGTTTATTCATAATGTTTACGTTTGTTATCGGAATAGAAGCCGTGATTGGACGACAATTGGACGACTAGCCCCCAAAATCATCTTGTTTTACTATATTTGCAAGTTTATTCATAATGTTTACGTTTGTTATCGGAATAGAAGCCGTGATTGGACGACAATTGGACGACTAGCCCTCAAAATCATCTTGTTTTACTATATTTGCAAGTTTATTCATAATGTTTACGTTTGTTATCGGAATAGAAGCCGTGGTTGGAATACAATTGGACGACTAGCCCTCAAAATCATCTTGTTTTACTGTAATTGCAAGTTTATTCATAATGTTTACGTTTGTTATCGGAATAGAAGCCGTGATTGGACGACAATTGGACGACTAGCCCTCAAAATCATCTTGTTTTACTATATTTGCAAGTTTATTCATAATGTTTACGTTTGTTATCGGAATAGAAGCCGTGATTGGACGACAATTGGACGACTAGCCCTCAAAATCATCTTGTTTTACTATATTTGCAAGTTTATTCATAATGTTTACGTTTGTTATCGGAATAGAAGCCGTGATTGGACGACAATTGGACGACTAGCCCTCAAAATCATCTCGTTTTACTATATTTGCAAGTTTATTCATAATGTTTACGTTTGTTATCGGAATAGAAGCCGTGATTGGACGACAATTGGACGACTAGCCCCCAAAATCATCTTGTTTTACTATATTTGCAAGTTTATTCATAATGTTTACGTTTGTTATCGGAATAGAAGCCGTGATTGGACGACAATTGGACGACTAGCCCTCAAAATCATCTTGTTTTACTATATTTGCAAGTTTATTCATAATGTTTACGTTTGTTATCGGAATAGAAGCCGTGATTGGACGACAATTGGACGACTAGCCCTCAAAATCATCTTGTTTTGCTATATTTGCAAGTTTATTCATAATGTTTACGTTTGTTATCGGAATAGAAGCCGTGATTGGAATACAATTGGACGACTAGCCCTCAAAATCATCTTGTTTTACTGTAATTGCAAGGTTATTCAGATTGTTTACGTATCTTGTCGGACTACAAGCCGTGAATGGATGACAATTGGACGACAACCCGTCAAAATCATCTTGTTTTCCTGTAAGTGGAAGGTTATCTATAACATTTACGTTTGTTGTCGGACTAGAAGCCGTGAGTGGACGACATTTGGACGACTACCCGTCAAAATCATCTCGTTTTACTTTAATTGCAAGGTTATTCATATTTACGATTTTTTGTCGGACTAGAAGCCGTGTTTGGAAAACAACTGGACGATTAACCGTCAAAATCCTCTTGTTTTACTCTAATTGCAAGGTTATTCATATTGTTTAGGTTTATTGTCGGACTAGAAGCCCTGATTGGAATACAATTGTACGACTTACCATCAAAATCATCTTCGTTTACTGTAAGTGCAAAGTTATTCATAATGTTTACGTCTGTTGTCGGACTAGTAGCCGTGATTGCACGACATGTGGACGCCTGTCCGTTAAATCTTCTTCTTTTACTGAAAGTGGAAGGTTTTTCATATTGTTTACGTTTGTATCCGGACTAGAAGCCGTGATTGGAAATCAACTGGACGACTACACGTGAACGTCATCTTCTTTTACTGTAAGCGCAAAGCTAGTCTAGTCGTCCAATTGTCGTCCAGTCACGGCTTCTAGTCCAACAACAAACAAAACAATATGTATAACCTTGCACTTACAGTAAAACAAGATGATTTTGAGGGCTAGTCTTCCAATTGTCTTCCAATCACGGCTTCTAGTCCGAGAACAAACGTAAACGATATGAATTACCTTGCATTTTCAGTAAAACCAGATGATTTTGACGGCTACTCCTCCAATTTTATTCCAATCAGCCTTCTCGTCTGGCAAAAACGTAAACTATCTGAATAATCATGAAATTACAGTAAAACAAGATGATTTTGACGGCTACTCGTCCAATTGTCTTCCAATCACGGCTCCTGGTCCGACAAAAAACGTAAACAATATGAATAACATTGCAATTACAGTAAAACCGGACGATTTTGACGGCGAGTCGTCCAATTGTATGACAATCACGATTTCTAGTCCGACAACAAACGTAAACTATCTGAATACCTTTGCAATTACCCTAATTTAAGATGATTTTGACGGCTAGTCGTCCAGTTGTCTTCCAATCACGGCTTCTAATCCGACAACAAACGTAAACAATATGAATAACCTTGCAATTACAGAAAAACAAGATGATTTTGACGGATGGTCATGAAAATGTCTTCCATTCAAGGCTTCTCGTCGGAAAAAAACGTAAAAAATATGACTAACCTTGCAATTACAGTAAAACAGGACGATTTTGACGGCGAGTCCTCCAATTGTACTACAGTCCCGATTTCTAGAACGACAACAAACGTAAACAATATGAATAACTTTGCAATTACAGTAAAAAAGGTGATTTTGACGGCTAGTCCTCCGATTTTATTCCAATCACCCTTCTAGACTGAAAAAACGTAAACAATATGAATAATCATGAAATTACAGTAAAACCAAAAGATTTTGCAGGCTAGTCGTCCAATTGTCGTCCAATCACGGCTTCTAGTCCGACAACAAACGCAAACAATATGAATAACCTTGCACTTTCAGCAAAACAAGATTATTTTGACGGCTAGTCGTCCAATTGTCGTCCAATGACGGCTTCTAGACAGACAACAAACGTAAACAATATGAATAACCTTGCAATTACCCTAAAACAAAATGATTTTGACGGGTAGTGGTCCAAATGTAAGTGCAAGTTTATTCAGATTGATTACGTTCCTCGTTGGACTAGAACCCGTGATTGGAAGACAACTGAACGACAAGCCGTCAAATTCATCTTGTTTTACTGTAAGTGCGAGTTTATTGTGTTTGTTGGCAGACTAGAAGGCGTGATTGGACCACAATTGGACGCCTAGCGGTCAAAATCATCTTGTTTTACTGAAATTGCAAGGTTATTCATATTTTTTACGTTTGTTGTCGGAGTAGAAACCATGATTGGACGACAATTGTACGACTAGCCGGCAAAATCATCTTGTTTTACTGAAATTGCAAGGTTATTCATATTTTTTACGTTTGTTGTCGGAGTAGAAACCATGATTGGACGAGAATTGTACGACTAGCGGTCAAAATCATCTTGTTTTACTGAAATTGCAAGGTTATTCATATTTTTTACGTTTGTTGTCGGAGTAGAAACCATGATTGGACGAGAATTGTACGACTAGCCGGCAAAATCATCTTGTTTTACTGAAATTGCAAGGTTATTCATATTTTTTACGTTTGTTGTCGGAGTAGAAACCATGATTGGACGAGAATTGTACGACTAGCGGTCAAAATCATCTTGTTTTACTGAAATTGCAAGGTTATTCATATTTTTTACGTTTGTTGTCGGAGTAGAAACCATTATTGGACGAGAATTGTACGACTAGCGGTCAAAATCATCTTGTTTTACTGAAATTGCAAGGTTATTCATATTGTTTACGTTTGTTGTCGGAGTAGAAACCATGATTGGACGAGAATTGTACGACTAGCGGTCAAAATCCTCTTGTTTTCCTGAAAATGCAACGTTATTCATATTGGTTAGGTCTCTTGTCGGACTAGAAGGCGTGACTGAAATACAATTGGAGGACTATCCTTCAAAATCATCTTGTTTTACTGTAAGTGCAAGTTTATTCTTATTGTTTTCGTTTGTTGTCGTAATTGAAGCCGTGATTGGACGACAATTGGACGTCTAGCCGTCAAAATCATCTTGTTTTCCTGTAAGTGGAAGGTTATCCATAACATTTACGTTTGTTGTCGGACTAGAAGCCGTGAGTGGACGACATTTGGACGACTACCCGTCAAAATCATCTGGTTTTATTATATTTGCAAGTTTATTCATAATGTTTACGTTTGTTATCGGAATAAAAGCCGTGATTGGACGACAATTGGACGACTAGCCCTCAAAATCATCTGGTTTTACTATATTTGCAAGTTTATTCATAATGTTTACGTTTGTTATCGGAATAGAAGCCGTGATTGGACGACAATTGGACGACTAGCCCTCAAAATCATCTTGTTTTACTATATTTGCAAGTTTATTCATATTGTTTACGTTTGTTATCGGAATAGAAGCCGTGATTGGACGACAATTGGACGACTAGCCCTCAAAATCATCTTGTTTTACTATATTTGCAAGTTTATTCATAATGTTTACGTTTGTTATCGGAATAGAAGCCGTGATTGGACGACAATTGGACGACTAGGCCCCAAAATCATCTTGTTTTACTATATTTGCAAGTTTATTCATAGTGTTTACGTTTGTTATCGGAATAGAAGCCGTGATTGGACGACAATTGGACGACTAGCCCTCAAAATCATCTTGTTTTACTATATTTGCAAGTTTATTCATAATGTTTACGTTTGTTATCGGAATAGAAGCCGTGATTGGACGACTAGCCCTCATAATCATCTTGTTTTACTATATTTGCAAGTTTATTCGTAATGTTTACATTTGTTATCGGAATAGAAGCCGTGATTGGACGATAGCCCATAAAATCATCTTGTTTTACTATATTTGCAAGTTTATTCATAATGTTTACGTTTGTTATCAGTTGGCTTAAGCGTTGGACGACAATTGGACGACTAGCCCTCAAAATCATATTGTTTTACTATATTTGCAAGTTTATTCATAATGTTTGATTTGTTGTATCGGAATGGCTTGGCAATTGGACGACAATTGGACGACTAACTTCTCAAATCATCTTGTTTTACTATATTTTTGAAGTTTATTCATAATGTTTACGTTTGTTATCGGAATAGAAGCCGTGATTGACATGGACGACAATTGGACATTAGCCCTCAAAATCATCTTGTTTTACTATCATTTGCAAGTTTATTCATAATGTTTACGTTTGTTATCGGAATAGAAGCCGTGAGTGGACGACTAGCCCTCGAAATCATCTTGTTTTACTATATTTGCAAGTTTATTCATAATGTTTACGTTTGTTATCGGAATAGAAGCCATTGATTGGACGACTAACCCTCAAAATCATCTTGTTTTACTATATTTGCAAGTTTATTCATAATGTTTACGTTTCTTATCGGAATAGAAGCGGATTGGACTTGAATTGGACGACTAGCCTCAAAATCATCTTGTTTTACTATATTTGCAAGTTTATTCATAATGTTTACGTTTGTTATCGGAATAGAAGCCGTGATTGGACGACAATTGGACGACTGGCCCTCAAAATCATCTTGTTTTACTATATTTGCAAGTTTATTCCTTAATGTTTACGATTTTGTTATCGGAGATAAGAAAATGGGTGGACGACAATTGGACGACTAGCCCTCAAAATCATCTTGTTTTACTATATTTGCAAGTTTATTCATAATGTTTACGTTTGTTATCGGAATAGAAGCAAGCTGATTGGATGACAATTGGACGACTAGCCCCTCAAAATCATCTTGTTTTACTATATTTTAGGTTTATTCATAATGTTTGTTGTTATCGGAATAGAAGCCGTGATTGGACGACAATTGGACGACTAGCCCTCAAAATCATCTTGTTTACTATATTTGCAAGTTTATTCATAATGTTTACGTTTGTTATCGAATAGAAGCAAACGATTGGACGACGATTGGACGACTGTAACCCTCAAAATCATCTTGTTTTACTATATTTTTAGATTCTCATCAATTTTTACGTTTTGTTATCGGAATAGAAGCCGTGATTGGACGACAATTGGACGACTAAGCCCTCAAAATCATATCTTGTTTTACTATATTTGAAAATTTATTCTATAATGTTTACGTTTGTTATCAGAATAGAAGCCTTAAATGATTGGACGAATGGACAGTAATATCAAAATCATCTTGTTTTACTATATTTTTGCAATTTATTTCATAATGTTTACGTTGTTATCGGAATGAAATATAGATTGGACGACAATTGGACGACTAGCCCTCAAAATCATCTTGTTTTACTATATTTGCAAGTTTATTCATAATGTTTGTTTCAGTATGGAATAGAAGCCGTGATTGGACGACAATTGGACGACTAGCCCTCAAAATCATCTCTTGTTTTACTGTAATTGCAAGGTTATTCAGATTGTTTACGTATCTTGTCGGACTACAAGCCGTGAATGGATGACAATTGGACGACAACCCGTCAAAATCATCTTGTTTTCCTGTAAGTGGAAGGTTATCTATAACATTTACGTTTGTTGTCGGACTAGAAGCCGTGAGTGGACGACATTTGGACGACTACCCGTCAAAATCATCTCGTTTTACTTTAATTGCAAGGTTATTCATATTTACGATTTTTTGTCGGACTAGAAGCCGTGTTTGGAAAACAACTGGACGATTAACCGTCAAAACCCTCTTGTTTTACTCAAATTGCAAGGTTATTCATATTGTTTAGGTTTATTGTCGGACTAGAAGCCCTGATTGGAATACAATTGTACGACTTACCATCAAAATCATCTTCGTTTACTGTAAGTGCAAAGTTATTCATAATGTTTACGTCTGTTGTCGGACTAGTAGCCGTGATTGCACGACATGTGGACGCCTGTCCGTTAAATCTTCTTCTTTTACTGAAAGTGGAAGGTTTTTCATATTGTTTACGTTTGTATCCGGACTAGAAGCCGTGATTGGAAATCAACTGGACGACTACACGTGAACGTCATCTTCTTTTACTGTAAGCGCAAAGCTAGTCTAGTCGTCCAATTGTCGTCCAGTCACGGCTTCTAGTCCAACAACAAACAAAACAATATGTATAACCTTGCACTTACAGTAAAACAAGATGATTTTGACGGCTAGTCGTCCAATTGTGTTCCGATCACGCCTTCTAATCTCACAACAAACGTAAACAATACGAATAACGTTGCAATTACAGTAAAAGTAGATGGTTTTGACGGCTAGTCGTCCAATTGTCGTCCAATCACGGCTTCTAGTACGACCACAAACGTGAACATTTTGAATAACCTTGCACTTGACAGCAAAACAAGATTTTGACGGGTAGTCATCCAATTGTCGACCAATGACGGCTTCTAGGCGAACAACAAACGTAAACAATCTGAATAACCTTGCAATTACAGAAAAATGATGATTTTGACGGGCAGTCGTACAATTGTCGTCCAATCACGGCTTCTCGTCCGACAACAAACGTAAACAACATGAATAACCTTGCACTGAGTAAAACAAGATGATTTTGAGGTTGCAATCTTCCAATTGTCTTCCAATCACGGCTTCTAGTCTGAGAACAAACGTAAACGATATGAATTACCTTGCATTTTCAGTAAAACCAGATGATTTTGACGGCTACTCCTCCAATTTTATTCCAATCAGCCTTCTCGTCTGGCAAAAACGTAAACTATCTGAATAATCATGAAATTACAGTAAAACAAGATGATTTTGATGGCTACTCGTCCAATTGTCTTCCAATCACGGCTCCTGGTCCGACAAAAAACGTAAACAATATGAATAACATTGCAATTACAGTAAAACCGGACGATTTTGACGGCGAGTCGTCCAATTGTATGACAATCACGATTTCTAGTCCGACAACAAACGTAAACTATCTGAATACCTTTGCAATTACCCTAATTTAAGATGATTTTGACGGCTAGTCGTCCAGTTGTCTTCCAATCACGGCTTCTAGTCCGACAACAAACGTAAACAATATGAATAACCTTGCAATTAGAGTAAAACAAGATGATTTTGACGGATGGTCATGAAAATGTCTTCCATTCAAGGCTTCTCGTCGGAAAAAAACGTAAAAAATATGACTAACCTTGCAATTACAGTAAAACAGGACGATTTTGACGGCGAGTCCTCCAATTGTACTACAGTCCCGATTTCTAGAACGACAACAAACGTAAACAATATGAATAACTTTGCAATTACAGTAAAAAAAGGTGATTTTGACGGCTAGTCCTCCGATTTTATTCCAATCACCCTTCTAGACTGACAAAAACGTAAACAATATGAATAATCATGAAATTACAGTAAAACCAAAAGATTTTGCAGGCTAGTCGTCCAATTGTCGTCCAATCACGGCTTCTAGTCCGACAACAAACGCAAACAATATGAATAACCTTGCACTTTCAGCAAAACAAGATTATTTTGACGGCTAGTCGTCCAATTGTCGTCCAATGACGGCTTCTAGACAGACAACAAACGTAAACAATATGAATAACCTTGCAATTACCCTAAAACAAAATGATTTTGACGGGTAGTGGTCCAAATGTAAGTGCAAGTTTATTCAGATTGATTACGTTCCTCGTTGGACTAGAACCCGTGATTGGAAGACAACTGAACGACAAGCCGTCAAATTCATCTTGTTTTACTGTAAGTGCGAGTTTATTGTGTTTGTTGGCAGACTAGAAGGCGTGATTGGACCACAATTGGACGCCTAGCGGTCAAAATCATCTTGTTTTACTGAAATTGCAAGGTTATTCATATTTTTTACGTTTGTTGTCGGAGTAGAAACCATGATTGGACGACAATTGTACGACTAGCCGGCAAAATCATCTTGTTTTACTGAAATTGCAAGGTTATTCATATTTTTTACGTTTGTTGTCGGAGTAGAAACCATGATTGGACGAGAATTGTACGACTAGCGGTCAAAATCATCTTGTTTTACTGAAATTGCAAGGTTATTCATATTTTTTACGTTTGTTGTCGGAGTAGAAACCATGATTGGACGAGAATTGTACGACTAGCCGGCAAAATCATCTTGTTTTACTGAAATTGCAAGGTTATTCATATTTTTTACGTTTGTTGTCGGAGTAGAAACCATGATTGGACGAGAATTGTACGACTAGCGGTCAAAATCATCTTGTTTTACTGAAATTGCAAGGTTATTCATATTTTTTACGTTTGTTGTCGGAGTAGAAACCATTATTGGACGAGAATTGTACGACTAGCGGTCAAAATCATCTTGTTTTACTGAAATTGCAAGGTTATTCATATTGTTTACGTTTGTTGTCGGAGTAGAAACCATGATTGGACGAGAATTGTACGACTAGCGGTCAAAATCCTCTTGTTTTCCTGAAAATGCAACGTTATTCATATTGGTTAGGTCTCTTGTCGGACTAGAAGGCGTGACTGAAATACAATTGGAGGACTATCCTTCAAAATCATCTTGTTTTACTGTAAGTGCAAGTTTATTCTTATTGTTTTCGTTTGTTGTCGTAATTGAAGCCGTGATTGGACGACAATTGGACGTCTAGCCGTCAAAATCATCTTGTTTTCCTGTAAGTGGAAGGTTATCCATAACATTTACGTTTGTTGTCGGACTAGAAGCCGTGAGTGGACGACATTTGGACGACTACCCGTCAAAATCATCTGGTTTTACTATATTTGCAAGTTTATTCATAATGTTTACGTTTGTTATCGGAATAGAAGCCGTGATTGGAATACAATTGGACGACTAGCCCTCAAAATCATCTTGTTTTACTATATTTGCAAGTTTATTCATAATGTTTACGTTTGTTAACGGAATAGAAGCCGTGATTGGACGACAATTGGACGACTAGCCCTCAAAATCATCTTGTTTTAATATATTTGCAAGTTTATTCATAATGTTTACGTTTGTTATCGGAATAGAAGCCGTGATTGGACGACAATTGGACGACTAGCCCTCAAAATCATCTTGTTTTACTATATTTGCAAGTTTATTCATAATGTTTACGTTTGTTATCGGAATAGAAGCCGTGATTGGACGACAATTGGACGACTAGCCCTCAAAATCATCTTGTTTTACTATATTTGCAAGTTTATTCATAATGTTTACGTTTGTTATCGGAATAGAAGCCGTGATTGGACGACAATTGGACGACTAGCCCTCAAAATCATCTTGTTTTACTATATTTGCAAGTTTATTCATAATGTTTACGTTTGTTATCGGAATAGAAGCCGTGATTGGACGACAATTGGACGACTAGCCCTCAAAATCATCTTGTTTTACTATATTTGCAAGTTTATTCATAATGTTTACGTTTGTTATCGGAATAGAAGCCGTGATTGGACGACTAGCCCTGAAAATCATCTTGTTTTACTATATTTGCAAGTTTATTCATAATGTTTACGTTTGTTATCGGAATAGAAGCCGTGATTGGACGACTAGCCCTCCAAAATCATCTTGTTTTACTATATTTAAAGTTTATTCAATAATGTTTACGTTTGTTATCGGAATAGAAGCCGTATTGTTGGACGACAATTGGACGACTGCTTATAAAATCATCTTGTTTTACTATATTTGCAAGTTTATTCATAATGTTTACGTTTGTTATCGGAATAGAAGCCGTGATTGGACGACAATTGGACGACTAGCCCTCAAAATCATCTTGTTTTACTATATTTGCAAGTTTATTCATAATGTTTACGTTTGTTATCGGAATAGAAGCCGTGATTGGACGACAATTGGACGACTAGCCCTCAAAAAATCATCTTGTTTTACTATATTTGCAAGTTTATTCATAATGTTTACGTTTGTTATCGGAATAGAAGCCGTGATTGGACGTGACTAACCCTCAAAATCATCTTGTTTTACTATATTTGCAAGTTTATTCATAATGTTTACGTTTGTTATCGGAATAGAAGCCGTGATTGGACGACAATTGGACGACTAGCCCTCAAAATCAATCTTGTTTTACTATATTTGCAAGTTTATTCATAATGTTTACGTTTGTTATCCAGATAAAGCCGTGATTGGACGACTAGCCCTCAAAATCATCTTGTTTTACTATATTTGCAAGTTATTCATAATGTTTACGTTTGTTATCGGAATAGAAGCCGTGATTGGACGACAATTGGACGACTAGCCCTCAAAATCATCTTGTTTTACTATATTTGCAAGTTTATTCATAATATTTACGTTTGTTATCGGAATAGAAGCCGTGATTGGACGACTAGCCCTCAAAATCATCTTGTTTTACTATATTTGCAAGTTTATTCATAATGTTTACGTTTGTTATCGGAATAGAAGCCGTGATTGGACGACAATTGGACGACTAGCCCTCAAATCATCTTGTTTTACTATATTTGCAAGTTTATTCATAATGTTTACGTTTGTTATCGGAATAGAAGCCGTGATTGGACGACAATTGGACGACTAGCCCTCAAAATCATCTTGTTTTACTATATTTGCAAGTTTATTCATAATGTTTACGTTTGTTATCGGAATAGAAGCCGTGATTGGACGACAATTGGACGACTAGCCCTCAAAATCATCTTGTTTTACTATATTTGCAAGTTTATTCATAATGTTTACGTTTGTTATCGGAATAGAAGCCGTGATTGGACGACAATTGGACGACTAGCCCTCAAAATCATCTTGTTTTACTATATTTGCAAGTTTATTCATAATGTTTACGTTTGTTTCCGGAATAGAAGCCGTGATTGAACGACTAGCCCTCAAAATCATCTTGTTTTACTATATTTGCAAGTTTATTCATAATGTTTACGTTTGTTATCGGAATAGAAGCCGTGATTGGACGACTAGCCCTCAAAATCATCTTGTTTTACTATATTTGCAAGTTTATTCATAATGTTTACGTTTGTTATCGGAATAGAAGCCGTGATTGGACGTAGCCCTGAAAATCATCTTGTTTTACTATATTTGCAAGTTTATTCATAATGTTTACGTTTGTTATCGGAATAGAAGCCGTGATTGGACGACTAGCCCTCAAAATCATCTTGTTTTACTATATTTGCAAGTTTATTCATAATGTTTACGTTTGTTATCGGAATAGAAGCCGTGATTGGACGACAATTGGACGACTAGCCCTCAAAATCATCTTGTTTTACTATATTTGCAAGTTTATTCATAATGTTTACGTTTGTTATCGGAATAGAAGCCGTGATTGGACGACAATTGGACGACTAGCCCTCAAAATCATCTTGTTTTACTATATTTGCAAGTTTATTCATAATGTTTACGTTTGTTATCGGAATAGAAGCCGTGATTGGACGACTAGCCCTCAAAATCATCTTGTTTTACTATATTTGCAAGTTTATTCATAATGTTTACGTTTGTTATCGGAATAGAAGCTGTGATTGGACGACTAGCCCTCAAAATCATCTTGTTTTACTATATTTGCAAGTTTATTCATAATGTTTACGTTTGTTATCGGAATAGAAGCCGTGATTGGACGACAATTGGACGACTAGCCCTCAAAATCATCTTGTTTTACTATATTTGCAAGTTTATTCATAATGTTTACGTTTGTTATCGGAATAGAAGCCGTGATTGGACGACAATTGGACGACTAGCCCTCAAAATCATCTTGTTTTACTATATTTGCAAGTTTATTCATAATGTTTACGTTTGTTATCGGAATAGAAGCCGTGATTGGACGACAATTGGACGACTAGCCCTCAAAATCATCTTGTTTTACTATATTTGCAAGTTTATTCATAATGTTTACGTTTGTTATCGGAATAGAAGCCGTGAATGGACGACAATTGGTTTACGTATCTTGTCGGACTACAAGCCGTGAATGGATGACAATTGGACGACAACCCGTCAAAATCATCTTGTTTTCCTGTAAGTGGAAGGTTATCTATAACATTTACGTTTGTTGTCGGACTAGAAGCCGTGAGTGGACGACATTTGGACGACTACCCGTCAAAATCATCTCGTTTTACTTTAATTGCAAGGTTATTCATATTTACGATTTTTTGTCGGACTAGAAGCCGTGTTTGGAAAACAACTGGACGATTAACCGTCAAAATCCTCTTGTTTTACTCTAATTGCAAGGTTATTCATATTGTTTAGGTTTATTGTCGGACTAGAAGCCCTGATTGGAATACAATTGTACGACTTACCATCAAAATCATCTTCGTTTACTGTAAGTGCAAAGTTATTCATAATGTTTACGTCTGTTGTCGGACTAGTAGCCGTGATTGCACGACATGTGGACGCCTGTCCGTTAAATCTTCTTCTTTTACTGAAAGTGGAAGGTTTTTCATATTGTTTACGTTTGTATCCGGACTAGAAGCCGTGATTGGAAATCAACTGGACGACTACACGTGAACGTCATCTTCTTTTACTGTAAGCGCAAAGCTAGTCTAGTCGTCCAATTGTCGTCCAGTCACGGCTTCTAGTCCAACAACAAACAAAACAATATGTATAACCTTGCACTTACAGTAAAACAAGATGATTTTGACGGCTAGTCGTCCAATTGTGTTCCGATCACGCCTTCTAATCTCACAACAAACGTAAATAATACGAATAACGTTGCAATTACAGTAAAAGTAGATGGTTTTGACGGCTAGTCGTCCAATTGTCGTCCAATCACGGCTTCTAGTACGACCACAAACGTGAACATTTTGAATAACCTTGCACTGACAGCAAAACAAGATTTTGACGGGTAGTCATCCAATTGTCGACCAATGACGGCTTCTAGGCGAACAACAAACATAAACAATCTGAATAACATTGCAATTACAGAAAAATGATGATTTTGACGGGCAGTCGTACAATTGTCGTCAATCGGCGGCTTGTCTGACAACAAACGTAAACAACATGAATAACCTTGCACTGAGAGTAAAACAAGATGATTTTGAGGGCTAGTCTTCCAATTGTCTTCCAATCACGGCTTCTAGTCCGAGAACAAACGTAAACGATATGAATTACCTTGCATTTTCAGTAAAACCAGATGATTTTGACGGCTACTCCTCCAATTTTATTCCAATCAGCCTTCTCGTCTGGCAAAAACGTAAACTATCTGAATAATCATGAAATTACAGTAAAACAAGATGATTTTGACGGCTACTCGTCCAATTGTCTTCCAATCACGGCTCCTGGTCCGACAAAAACGTAAACAATATGAATAACATTGCAATTACAGTAAAACCGGACGATTTTGACGGCGACTAGCCCTCAAAATCATCTTGTTTTACTATATTTGCAAGTTTATTCATAATGTTTACGTTTGTTATCGGAATAGAAGCCGTGATTGGACGACTAGCCCTCAAAATCATCTTGTTTTACTATATTTGCAAGTTTATTCATAATGTTTACGTTTGTTATCGGAATAGAAGCCGTGATTGGACGACAATTGGACGACTAGCCCTCAAAATCATCTTGTTTTACTATATTTGCAAGTTTATTCATAATGTTTACGTTTGTTATCGGAATAGAAGCCGTGATTGGACGACAATTGGACGACTAGCCCCCAAAATCATCTTGTTTTACTATATTTGCAAGTTTATTCATAGTGTTTACGTTTGTTATCGGAATAGAAGCCGTGATTGGACGACTAGCCCTCAAAATCATCTTGTTTTACTATATTTGCAAGTTTATTCATAATGTTTACGTTTGTTATCGGAATAGAAGCCGTGATTGGACGACTAGCCCTCAAAATCATCTTGTTTTACTATATTTGCAAGTTTATTCATAATGTTTACGTTTGTTATCGGAATAGAAGCCGTGATTGGACGACTAGCCCTCAAAATCATCTTGTTTTACTATATTTGCAAGTTTATTCATAATGTTTACGTTTGTTATCGGAATAGAAGCCGTGATTGGACGACAATTGGACGACTAGCCCTCAAAATCATCTTGTTTTACTATATTTGCAAGTTTATTCATAATGTTTACGTTTGTTATCGGAATAGAAGCCGTGATTGGACGACAATTGGACGACTAGCCCTCAAAATCATCTTGTTTTACTATATTTGCAAGTTTATTCATAATGTTTACGTTTGTTATCGGAATAGAAGCCGTGATTGGACGCCAATTGGACGACTAGCCCTCAAAATCATCTTGTTTTACTATATTTGCAAGTTTATTCATAATGTTTACGTTTGTTATCGGAATAGAAGCCGTGATTGGACGACAATTGGACGACTAGCCCTCAAAATCATCTTGTTTTACTATATTTGCAAGTTTATTCATAATGTTTACGATTGTTATCGGAATAGAAGCCGTGATTGGACGACAATTGGACGACTAGCCCTCAAAATCATCTTGTTTTACTATATTTGCAAGTTTATTCATAATGTTTACGTTTGTTATCGGAATAGAAGCCGTGATTGGACGACAATTGGACGACTAGCCCTCAAAATCATCTTGTTTTACTATATTTGCAAGTTTATTCATAATGTTTACGTTTGTTATCGGAATGAAGCCGTGATTGGACGACAATTGGACGACTAGCCCTCAAAATCACATCTTGTTTTACTATATTTGCAAGTTTATTCATAATGTTTACGTTTGTTATCGGAATAGAAGCCGTGATTGGACGACAATTGGACGACTAGCCTTAAAAAAATCATCTTGTTTTACTATATTTGCAAGTTTATTCATAATGTTTACGTTGTTATCGGAATAGAAGCCGTGATTGGACGACTAGCCCTCAAAATCATCTTGTTTTACTATATTTGCAAGTTTATTCATAATGTTTACGTTTGTTATCGGAATGAAAACCGTGATTGGACGACAATTGGACGACTAGCCCTCAAAATCATCTTGTTTTACTATATTTGCAAGTTTATTCATAATGTTTACGTTTGTTATCGGAATAGAAGCCGTGATTGGACGACAATTGGACGACTAGCCCCAAAATCATCTTGTTTTACTATATTTGCAAGTTTATTCATAGTGTTTACGTTTGTTATCGGAATAGAAGCCGTGATTGGACGACCCTCAAAATCATCTTGTTTTACTATATTTGCAAGTTTATTCATAATGTTTACGTTTGTTATCGGAATAAAAGCCGTGATTGGACGACAATTGGACGACTAGCCCTCAAAATCATCTGGTTTTACTATATTTGCAAGTTTATTCATAATGTTTACGTTTGTTATCGGAATAGAAGCCGTGATTGGAATACAATTGGACGACTAGCCCTCAAAATCATCTTGTTTTACTATATTTGCAAGTTTATTCATAATGTTTACGTTTGTTATCGGAATAGAAGCCGTGATTGGACGACAATTGGACGACTAGCCCTCAAAATCATCTTGTTTTACTATATTTGCAAGTTTATTCATAATGTTTACGTTTGTTATCGGAATAGAAGCCGTGATTGGACGACAGCCTCAAAGTCATCTTGTTTTACTATATTTGCAAGTTTATTCATAATGTTTACGTTTGTTATCGGAATAGAAGCCGTGATTGGACGACAATTGGACGACTAGCCCATAAAATCATCTTGTTTTAATATATTTGCAAGTTTATTCATAATGTTTACGTTTGTTATCGGAATAGAAGCCGTGATTGGACGACAATTGGACGACTAGCCCTCAAAATCATCTTGTTTTACTATATTTGCAAGTTTATTCATAATGTTTACGTTTGTTATCGGAATAGAAGCCGTGATTGGACGACAATTGGACGACTAGCCCTGAAAATCATCTTGTTTTACTATATTTGCAAGTTTATTCATAATGTTTACGTTTGTTATCGGAATAGAAGCCGTGATTGGACGACAATTGGACGACTAGCCCTCAAAATCATCTTGTTTTACTATATTTGCAAGTTTATTCATAATGTTTACGTTTGTTATCGGAATAGAAGCCGTGATTGGACGACAATTGGACGACTAGCCCTCAAAATCATCTTGTTTTACTATATTTGCAAGTTTATTCATAATGTTTACGTTTGTTATCGGAATAGAAGCCGTGATTGGACGACAATTGGACGACTAGCCCTCAAAATCATCTTGTTTTACTATATTTGCAAGTTTATTCATAATGTTTACGTTTGTTATCGGAATAGAAGCCGTGATTGGACGACTAGCCCTCAAAATCATCTTGTTTTACTATATTTGCAAGTTTATTCATAATGTTTACGTTTGTTATCGGAATAGAAGCCGTGATTGGACGACTAGCCCTCAAAATCATCTTGTTTTACTATATTTGCAAGTTTATTCATAATGTTTACGTTTGTTATCGGAACAGAAGCCGTGATTGGACGACAATTGGACGACTAGCCCTCAAAATCATCTTGTTTTACTATATTTGCAAGTTTATTCATAATGTTTACGTTTGTTATCGGCATAGAAGCCGTGATTGGACGACAATTGGACGACTAGCCCTCAAAATCATCTTGTTTTACTATATTTGCAAGTTTATTCATAATGTTTACGTTTGTTATCGGAATAGAAGCCGTGATTGGACGACAATTGGACGACTAGCCCTCAAAATCATCTTGTTTTACTATATTTGCAAGTTTATTCATAATGTTTACGTTTGTTATCGGAATAGAAGCCGTGATTGGACGACAATTGGACGACTAGCCCTCAAAATCATCTTGTTTTACTATATTTGCAAGTTTATTCATAATGTTTACGTTTGTTATCGGAATAGAAGCCGTGATTGGACGACTAGCCCTCAAAATCATCTTGTTTTACTATATTTGCAAGTTTATTCATAATGTTTACGTTTGTTATCGGAATAGAAGCCGTGATTGGACGACTAGCCCTCAAAATCATCTTGTTTTACTATATTTGCAAGTTTATTCATAATGTTTACGTTTGTTATCGGAATAGAAGCCGTGATTGGACGACAATTGGACGACTAGCCCTCAAAATCATCTTGTTTTACTATATTTGCAAGTTTATTCATAATGTTTACGTTTGTTATCGGAATAGAAGCCGTGATTGGACGACAATTGGACGACTAGCCCCCAAAATCATCTTGTTTTACTATATTTGCAAGTTTATTCATAGTGTTTACGTTTGTTATCGGAATAGAAGCCGTGATTGGACGACTAGCCCTCAAAATCATCTTGTTTTACTATATTTGCAAGTTTATTCATAATGTTTACGTTTGTTATCGGAATAGAAGCCGTGATTGGACGACTGCCCTCAAAAGCATCTTGTTTTACTATATTTGCAAGTTTATTCATAATGTTTACGTTTGTTATCGGAATAGAAGCCGTGATTGGACGACAATTGGACGACTAGCCCTCAAAATCATCTTGTTTTACTATATTTGCAAGTTTATTCATAATGTTTACGTTTGTTATCGGAATAGAAGCCGTGATTGGACGACAATTGGACGACTAGCCCTCAAAATCATCTTGTTTTACTATATTTGCAAGTTTATTCATAATGTTTACGTTTGTTATCGGAATAGAAGCCGTGATTGGACGACAATTGGACGACTAGCCCTCAAAATCATCCTGTTTTACTATATTTGCAAGTTTATTCATAATGTTTACGTTTGTTATCGGAATAGAAGCCGTGATTGGACGACAATTGGACGACTAGCCCTCAAAATCATCTTGTTTTACTATATTTGCAAGTTTATTCATAATGTTTACGTTTGTTATCGGAATAGAAGCCGTGATTGGACGACAATTGGACGACTAGCCCTCAAAATCATCTTGTTTTACTATATTTGCAAGTTTATTCATAATGTTTACGTTTGTTATCGGAATAGAAGCCGTGATTGGACGACAATTGGACGACTAGCCCTCAAAATCATCTTGTTTTACTATATTTGCAAGTTTATTCATAATGTTTACGTTTGTTATCGGAATAGAAGCCGTGATTGGACGACAATTGGACGACTAGCCCTCAAAATCATCTTGTTTTACTATATTTGCAAGTTTATTCATAATGTTTACGTTTGTTATCGGAATAGAAGCCGTGATTTGACGACTAGCCCTCAAAATCATCTTGTTTTACTATATTTGCAAGTTTATTCATAATGTTTACGTTTGTTATCGGAATAGAAGCCGTGATTGGACGACAATTGGACGACTAGCCCTCAAAATCATCTTGTTTTACTATATTTGCAAGTTTATTCATAATGTTTACGTTTGTTATCGGAATAGAAGCCGTGATTGGACGACAATTGGACGACTAGCCCTCAAAATCATCTTGTTTTACTATATTTGCAAGTTTATTCATAATGTTTACGTTTGTTATCGGAATAGAAGCCGTGATTGGACGACAATTGGACGACTAGCCCCCAAAATCATCTTGTTTTACTATATTTGCAAGTTTATTCATAGTGTTTACGTTTGTTATCGGAATAGAAGCCGTGATTGGACGACTAGCCCTCAAAATCATCTTGTTTTACTATATTTGCAAGTTTATTCATAATGTTTACGTTTGTTATCGGAATAAAAGCCGTGATTGGACGACAATTGGACGACTAGCCCTCAAAATCATCTGGTTTTACTATATTTGCAAGTTTATTCATAATGTTTACGTTTGTTATCGGAATAGAAGCCGTGATTGGAATACAATTGGACGACTAGCCCTCAAAATCATCTTGTTTTACTATATTTGCAAGTTTATTCATAATGTTTACGTTTGTTATCGGAATAGAAGCCGTGATTGGACGACAATTGGACGACTAGCCCTCAAAATCATCTTGTTTTACTATATTTGCAAGTTTATTCATAATGTTTACGTTTGTTATCGGAATAGAAGCCGTGATTGGACGACTAGCCCTCAAAATCATCTTGTTTTACTATATTTGCAAGTTTATTCATAATGTTTACGTTTGTTATCGGAATAGAAGCCGTGATTGGACGACAATTGGACGACTAGCCCTCAAAATCATCTTGTTTTAATATATTTGCAAGTTTATTCATAATGTTTACGTTTGTTATCGGAATAGAAGCCGTGATTGGACGACAATTGGACGACTAGCCCTCAAAATCATCTTGTTTTACTATATTTGCAAGTTTATTCATAATGTTTACGTTTGTTATCGGAATAGAAGCCGTGATTGGACGACAATTGGACGACTAGCCCTGAAAATCATCTTGTTTTACTATATTTGCAAGTTTATTCATAATGTTTACGTTTGTTATCGGAATAGAAGCCGTGATTGGACGACAATTGGACGACTAGCCCTCAAAATCATCTTGTTTTACTATATTTGCAAGTTTATTCATAATGTTTACGTTTGTTATCGGAATAGAAGCCGTGATTGGACGACAATTGGACGACTAGCCCTCAAAATCATCTTGTTTTACTATATTTGCAAGTTTATTCATAATGTTTACGTTTGTTATCGGAATAGAAGCCGTGATTGGACGACAATTGGACGACTAGCCCTCAAAATCATCTTGTTTTACTATATTTGCAAGTTTATTCATAATGTTTACGTTTGTTATCGGAATAGAAGCCGTGATTGGACGACTAGCCCTCAAAATCATCTTGTTTTACTATATTTGCAAGTTTATTCATAATGTTTACGTTTGTTATCGGAATAGAAGCCGTGATTGGACGACTAGCCCTCAAAATCATCTTGTTTTACTATATTTGCAAGTTTATTCATAATGTTTACGTTTGTTATCGGAACAGAAGCCGTGATTGGACGACAATTGGACGACTAGCCTCAAAATCATCTTGTTTTACTATATTTGCAAGTTTATTCATAATGTTTACGTTTGAGCATCGGCATAGAAGCTGTGATTGGACGACAATTGGACGACTAGCTCTCAAAATCATCTTGTTCTACTATATTTGCAAGTTTATTCATAATGTTTATGTCTGTTATCGGAATAGAAGCTGTGATTGGACGACAATTGGACGACTAGCCCCCAAAAATCATCTTGTTTTACTATATTTGCAAGTTTATTCATATAATGTTTACGTTTGTTATCGGAATAGAAGCCGTGATTGGACGACAATTATCGACGGTACCAAAATCATTCATTTTTAGCTATATTTGCAAGTTTATTCATAATGTTTACGTTTGTTATCGGAATAGAAGCTGTGATTGGACGACTAGCCCTCAAAATCATCTTGTTTTACTATATTTGCAAGTTTATTCATAATGTTTACGTTTGTTATCGGAATAGGAGCGGTGATTGGACGACTAGCCCTCAAAATCATCTTGTTTTACTATATTTGCAAGTTTATTCATAATGTTTACGTTTGTTATCGGAATAGAAGGATTGAACGACAATTGGACGACTAGCCCTCAAAACTGAATTGTTTTACTATATTTGCAAGTTTATTCATAATGTTTACGTTTGTTATCGGAATAGAAGCCGTGATTGGACGACAATTGGACGACTAGCCCCAAATCATCTTGTTCACTATTTGCAAGTTTATTCATAGTGTCTACGTTTGTTATCGGAATAGAAGCCGTGATTGACCAGCTCCTCAAAATCATCTTGTTTTACTATATTTGCAAGTTTATTCATAATGTTTACGTTTGTTATCGGAATAGAAGCCGTGATTGGACGACTGCCCTCAAAAGCATCTTGTTCAGGTAGCTATGGTTTGGTAGTTTATTCATAATGTTTACGTTTGCCATCGGAATAGAAGCCGTGATTGGACGACAATTGGACGACTAGCCTCAAAATCATCTTGTTTTACTATATTTACAAGTTTATTCATAATGTCATTTGTTATCGGAATAGAAGCCGTGATTGGACGACACCGACTAGCTCCTCAAAATCATCTTGTTTTACTATATTTGCAAGTTTATTCATAATGTTTACGTTTGTTATCGGAATAGAAGCCGATTGGATTTGACAATTGGACGACTAGCCCTCAAAATCATCCTGTCTTACTACATTTACAAGTTTATCTGCGAATGTTACGCTTGTTATCGGAATAGAAGCCGTGATTGGACGACAATTGGACGACTAGCCTCAAAATCATCTTGTTTTACCATATTTGCAAGTTTATTCATAATGTTTACGCTTGTTATCGGAATAGAAGCCGTGATTGGACGACAATTGGACGACTAGTCTTCAAAATCATCTTGTTTTACTATATTTGCAAGTTTATTCATAATGTTTACGTTTGTTATCGGAATAGAAGCCGTGATTGGACGACAATTGGACGACTAGCCTCTAAATCATCTTTTGTTTTACCATATTTGCAAGTTTATTCATAACGTTTATGTTTACGTTATCGTGAATAGTAAGCCAATGATTGGACGACACTGGGACGACTATTCTCAACTGACCAATATATTTGCAAGTTTATTCATAATGTTTACGTTTGTTATCGGAATAGAAGCCGTGATCGACACGACTTCCATTCCTCAAAATCATCTTGTTTTATCATTTCAAAGTTTATTCATAATGTTTACGTTTGTTACCTGAATAGAAGCTGTGATTGGACGACAATTGGACGATCATTTCCTCAAACTATCTTGTTTTACTATATTTAAAGTGATCATACGTTTACGTTTGTTATCGGAATAGAAGCCGTGATTGGACGACAATTGGACGACTAGCTCCTCAAAATCATCTTGTTTTACTATATTTGCAAGTTTATTCATAACAAGCCGCTTGTTATCGGAATAGAAGCCGTGATTGGACGACAATTGGACGACTAGCTCTCAAAATCATCTTGTTTTACTATATTTGCAGTTTATTCATAATGTTTACGTTTGTTATCGGAATAGAAGCCGTGATTGGACGACAATTGGACGACTAGCCCTCAAAATCATCTTGTTTTACTATATTTGCAAGTTTATTCATAATGTTTACGTTTGTTATCGGAATAGAAGCCGTGATTGGACGACAATTGGAATATCAGGCCCTCAAAATCATCTTGTTTTATCATATTTGCAAGTTTATTCATAATGTTTACGTTTGTTATCGGAATAGCCGTGATTGGAATACAATTGGACGTGACTAGCCCTCAAAATCATCTTGTTTTACTGTAATTGCAAGGTTATTCAGATTGTTTACGTATCTTGTCGGACTACAAGCCGTGAATGGATGACAATTGGACGACAACCCGTCAAAATCATCTTGTTTTCCTGTAAGTGGAAGGTTATCTATAACATTTACGTTTGTTGTCGGACTACAAGCCGTGAGTGGACGACATTTGGACGACTACCCGTCAAAATCATCTCGTTTTACTTTAATTGCAAGGTTATTCATATTTACGATTTTTTGTCGGACTAGAAGCCGTGTTTGGAAAACAACTGGACGATTAACCGTCAAAATCCTCTTGTTTTACTCTAATTGCAAGGTTATTCATATTGTTTAGGTTTATTGTCGGACTAGAAGCCCTGATTGGAATACAATTGTACGACTTACCATCAAAATCATCTTCGTTTACTGTAAGTGCAAAGTTATTCATAATGTTTACGTCTGTTGTCGGACTAGTAGCCGTGATTGCACGACATGTGGACGCCTGTCCGTTAAATCTTCTTCTTTTACTGAAAGTGGAAGGTTTTTCATATTGTTTACGTTTGTATCCGGACTAGAAGCCGTGATTGGAAATCAACTGGACGACTACACGTGAACGTCATCTTCTTTTACTGTAAGCGCAAAGCTAGTCTAGTCGTCCAATTGTCGTCCAGTCACGGCTTCTAGTCCAACAACAAACAAAACAATATGTATAACCTTGCACTTACAGTAAAACAAGATGATTTTGACGGCTAGTCGTCCAATTGTGTTCCGATCACGCCTTCTAATCTCACAACAAACGTAAACAATACGAATAACGTTGCAATTACAGTTAAAGTAGATGGTTTTGAAGGCTAGTCGTCCAATTGTCGTCCAATCACGGCTTCTAGTACGACCACAAACGTGAACATTTTGAATAACCTTGCACTTGACAGCAAAACAAGATTTTGACGGGTAGTCATCCAATTGTCGACCAATGACGGCTTCTAGGCGAACAACAAACGTAAACAATCTGAATAACCTTGCAATTACAGAAAAATGATGATTTTGACGGGCAGTCGTACAATTGTCGTCCAATCACGGCTTCTCGTCCGACAACAAACGTAAACAACATGAATAACCTTGCACTGAGAGTAAAACAAGATGATTTTGAGGGCTAGTCTTCCAATTGTCTTCCAATCACGGCTTCTAGTCGAGAACAAACGTAAACGATATGAATTACCTTGCATTTTCAGTAAAACCAGATGATTTTGACGGCTACTCCTCCAATTTTATTCCAATCAGCCTTCTCGTCTGGCAAAAACGTAAACTATCTGAATAATCATGAAATTACAGTAAAACAAGATGATTTTGACGGCTACTCGTCCAATTGTCTTCCAATCACGGCTCCTGGTCCGACAAAAAACGTAAACAATATGAATAACATTGCAATTACAGTAAAACCGGACGATTTTGACGGCGAGTCGTCCAATTGTATGACAATCACGATTTCTAGTCCGACAACAAACGTAAACTATCTGAATACCTTTGCAATTACCCTAATTTAAGATGATTTTGACGGCTAGTCGTCCAGTTGTCTTCCAATCACGGCTTTCTAGTCCGACAACAAACGTAAACAATATGAATAACCTTGCAATTAGAGTAAAACAAGATGATTTTGACGGATGGTCATGAAAATGTCTTCCATTCAAGGCTTCTCGTCGGAAAAAAACGTAAAAAATATGACTAACCTTGCAATTACAGTAAAACAGGACGATTTTGACGGCGAGTCCTCCAATTGTACTACAGTCCCGATTTCTAGAACGACAACAAACGTAAACAATATGAATAACTTTGCAATTACAGTAAAAAAAGGTGATTTTGACGGCTAGTCCTCCGATTTTATTCCAATCACCCTTCTAGACTGACAAAAACGTAAACAATATGAATAATCATGAAATTACAGTAAAACCAAAAGATTTTGCAGGCTAGTCGTCCAATTGTCGTCCAATCACGGCTTCTAGTCCGACAACAAACGCAAACAATATGAATAACCTTGCACTTTCAGCAAAACAAGATTATTTTGACGGCTAGTCGTCCAATTGTCGTCCAATGACGGCTTCTAGACAGACAACAAACGTAAACAATATGAATAACCTTGCAATTACCCTAAAACAAAATGATTTTGACGGGTAGTGGTCCAAATGTAAGTGCAAGTTTATTCAGATTGATTACGTTCCTCGTTGGACTAGAACCCGTGATTGGAAGACAACTGAACGACAAGCCGTCAAATTCATCTTGTTTTACTGTAAGTGCGAGTTTATTGTGTTTGTTGGCAGACTAGAAGGCGTGATTGGACCACAATTGGACGCTTAGCGGTCAAAATCATCTTGTTTTACTGAAATTGCAAGGTTATTCATATTTTTTACGTTTGTTGTCGGAGTAGAAACCATGATTGGACGACAATTGTACGACTAGCCGGCAAAATCATCTTGTTTTACTGAAATTGCAAGGTTATTCATATTTTTTACGTTTGTTGTCGGAGTAGAAACCATGATTGGACGAGAATTGTACGACTAGCGGTCAAAATCATCTTGTTTTACTGAAATTGCAAGGTTATTCATATTTTTTACGTTTGTTGTCGGAGTAGAAACCATGATTGGACGAGAATTGTACGACTAGCCGGCAAAATCATCTTGTTTTACTGAAATTGCAAGGTTATTCATATTTTTTACGTTTGTTGTCGGAGTAGAAACCATGATTGGACGAGAATTGTACGACTAGCGGTCAAAATCATCTTGTTTTACTGAAATTGCAAGGTTATTCATATTTTTTACGTTTGTTGTCGGAGTAGAAACCATTATTGGACGAGAATTGTACGACTAGCGGTCAAAATCATCTTGTTTTACTGAAATTGCAAGGTTATTCATATTGTTTACGTTTGTTGTCGGAGTAGAAACCATGATTGGACGAGAATTGTACGACTAGCGGTCAAAATCCTCTTGTTTTCCTGAAAATGCAACGTTATTCATATTGGTTAGGTCTCTTGTCGGACTAGAAGGCGTGACTGAAATACAATTGGAGGACTATCCTTCAAAATCATCTTGTTTTACTGTAAGTGCAAGTTTATTCTTATTGTTTTCGTTTGTTGTCGTAATTGAAGCCGTGATTGGACGACAATTGGACGTCTAGCCGTCAAAATCATCTTGTTTTCCTGTAAGTGGAAGGTTATCCATAACATTTACGTTTGTTGTCGGACTAGAAGCCGTGAGTGGACGACATTTGGACGACTACCCGTCAAAATCATCTGGTTTTACTATATTTGCAAGTTTATTCATAATGTTTACGTTTGTTATCGGAATAGAAGCCGTGATTGGAATACAATTGGACGACTAGCCCTCAAAATCATCTTGTTTTACTATATTTGCAAGTTTATTCATAATGTTTACGTTTGTTAACGGAATAGAAGCCGTGATTGGACGACAATTGGACGACTAGCCCTCAAAATCATCTTGTTTTAATATATTTGCAAGTTTATTCATAATGTTTACGTTTGTTATCGGAATAGAAGCCGTGATTGGACGACAATTGGACGACTAGCCCTCAAAATCATCTTGTTTTACTATATTTGCAAGTTTATTCATAATGTTTACGTTTGTTATCGGAATAGAAGCCGTGATTGGACGACAATTGGACGACTAGCCCTCAAAATCATCTTGTTTTACTATATTTGCAAGTTTATTCATAATGTTTACGTTTGTTATCGGAATAGAAGCCGTGATTGGACGACAATTGGACGACTAGCCCTCAAAATCATCTTGTTTTACTATATTTGCAAGTTTATTCATAATGTTTACGTTTGTTATCGGAATAGAAGCCGTGATTGGACGACAATTGGACGACTAGCCCTCAAAATCATCTTGTTTTACTATATTTGCAAGTTTATTCATAATGTTTACGTTTGTTATCGGAATAGAAGCCGTGATTGGACGACTAGCCCTGAAAATCATCTTGTTTTACTATATTTGCAAGTTTATTCATAATGTTTACGTTTGTTATCGGAATAGAAGCCCTGATTGGACGACTAGCCCTCAAAATCATCTTGTTTTACTATATTTGCAAGTTTATTCATAATGTTTACGTTTGTTATCGGAATAGAAGCCGTGATTGGACGACAATTGGACGACTAGCCCTCAAAATCATCTTGTTTTACTATATTTGCAAGTTTATTCATAATGTTTACGTTTGTTATCGGAATAGAAGCCGTGATTGGACGACAATTGGACGACTAGCCCTCAAAATCATCTTGTTTTACTATATTTGCAAGTTTATTCATAATGTTTACGTTTGTTATCGGAATAGAAGCCGTGATTGGACGACTAGCCCTCAAAATCATCTTGTTTTACTATATTTGCAAGTTTATTCATAATGTTTACGTTTGTTATCGGAATAGAAGCCGTGATTGGACGACAATTGGACGACTAGCCCTCAAAATCATCTTGTTTTACTATATTTGCAAGTTTATTCATAATGTTTACGTTTGTTATCGGAATAGAAGCCGTGATTGGACGACTAGCCCTCAAAATCATCTTGTTTTACTATATTTGCAAGTTTATTCATAATGTTTACGTTTGTTATCGGAATAGAAGCCGTGATTGGACGACAATTGGACGACTAGCCCTCAAAATCATCTTGTTTTACTATATTTGCAAGTTTATTCATAATGTTTACGTTTGTTATCGGAATAGAAGCCGTGATTGGACGACTAGCCCTCAAAATCATCTTGTTTTACTATATTTGCAAGTTTATTCATAATGTTTACGTTTGTTATCGGAATAGAAGCCGTGATTGGACGACAATTGGACGACTAGCCCTCAAAATCATCTTGTTTTACTATATTTGCAAGTTTATTCATAATGTTTACGTTTGTTATCGGAATAGAAGCCGTGATTGGACGACAATTGGACGACTAGCCCTCAAAATCATCTTGTTTTACTATATTTGCAAGTTTATTCATAATGTTTACGTTTGTTATCGGAATAGAAGCCGTGATTGGACGACAATTGGACGACTAGCCCTCAAAATCATCTTGTTTTACTATATTTGCAAGTTTATTCATAATGTTTACGTTTGTTATCGGAATAGAAGCCGTGATTGGACGACAATTGGACGACTAGCCCTCAAAATCATCTTGTTTTACTATATTTGCAAGTTTATTCATAATGTTTACGTTTGTTTTCGGAATAGAAGCCGTGATTGGACGACTAGCCCTCAAAATCATCTTGTTTTACTATATTTGCAAGTTTATTCATAATGTTTACGTTTGTTATCGGAATAGAAGCCGTGATTGGACGACTAGCCCTCAAAATCATCTTGTTTTACTATATTTGCAAGTTTATTCATAATGTTTACGTTTGTTATCGGAATAGAAGCCGTGATTGGACGACTAGCCCTGAAAATCATCTTGTTTTACTATATTTGCAAGTTTATTCATAATGTTTACGTTTGTTATCGGAATAGAAGCCGTGATTGGACGACTAGCCCTCAAAATCATCTTGTTTTACTATATTTGCAAGTTTATTCATAATGTTTACGTTTGTTATCGGAATAGAAGCCGTGATTGGACGACAATTGGACGACTAGCCCTCAAAATCATCTTGTTTTACTATATTTGCAAGTTTATTCATAATGTTTACGTTTGTTATCGGAATAGAAGCCGTGATTGGAATACAATTGGACGACTAGCCCTCAAAATCATCTTGTTTTACTATATTTGCAAGTTTATTCATAATGTTTACGTTTGTTAACGGAATAGAAGCCGTGATTGGACGACAATTGGACGACTAGCCCTCAAAATCATCTTGTTTTAATATATTTGCAAGTTTATTCATAATGTTTACGTTTGTTATCGGAATAGAAGCCGTGATTGGACGACAATTGGACGACTAGCCCTCAAAATCATCTTGTTTTACTATATTTGCAAGTTTATTCATAATGTTTACGTTTGTTATCGGAATAGAAGCCGTGATTGGACGACAATTGGACGACTAGCCCTCAAAATCATCTTGTTTTACTATATTTGCAAGTTTATTCATAATGTTTACGTTTGTTATCGGAATAGAAGCCGTGATTGGACGACAATTGGACGACTAGCCCTCAAAATCATCTTGTTTTACTATATTTGCAAGTTTATTCATAATGTTTACGTTTGTTATCGGAATAGAAGCCGTGATTGGACGACAATTGGACGACTAGCCCTCAAAATCATCTTGTTTTACTATATTTGCAAGTTTATTCATAATGTTTACGTTTGTTATCGGAATAGAAGCCGTGATTGGACGACTAGCCCTGAAAATCATCTTTTGTTTTACTATATTTGCAAGTTTATTCATAATGTTTACGTTTGTTATCGGAATAGAAGCCGTGATTGGACGACTAGCCCTCAAAATCATCTTGTTTTACTATATTTAAAAGTTTATTCATAATGTTTACGTTTGTTATCGGAATAGAAGCCGTGATTGGACGACAATTGGACGACTAGCTCCCAAAATCATCTTGTTTTACTATATTTGCAAGTTTATTCATAATGTTTACGTTTGTTATCGGAATAGAAGCCGATTGGACGACAATTGGACGACTAGCCCTAAAATATCTTGTTTTACTATATTTGCAAGTTTATTCATAATGTTTACGTTTGTTATCGGAATAGAAGCCGTGATTGGACGACTAGCCTCAAAATCATCTTGTTTTACTATATTTGCAAGTTTATTCATATTACTGTTTACGTTTGTTATCGGAATAGAAGCCGATTGGACGACAATTGGACGACTAGCCCTCAAAATCATCTTGTTTTACTATATTTGCAAGTTTATTCATAATGTTTACGTTTGTTATCGGAATAGAAGCCGTGATTGGACGACTAGCCCTCAAAATCATCTTGTTTTACTATATTTGCAAGCTTGGTTCCCATAATGTTTACGTTTGTTATCGGAATAGAAGCCGTGATTGGACGACAATTGGACGACTAGCCTCAAAATCATCTTGTTTTACTATATTTGCAAGTTTATTCATAATGTTTACGTTTGTTATCGGAATAGAAGCCGTGATTGGACGACTAGCCTCAAAATCATCTTGTTTTACTATATTTGCAAGTTTATTCATAATGTTTACGTTTGTTATCGGAATAGAAGCCGTGATTGGACGACACCACGACTAGCCCTCAAAATCATCTTGTTTTACTATATTTGCAAGTTTATTCATAATGTTTACGTTTGTTATCGGAATAGAAGCCGTGATTGGATTTACAATTGGACGACTAATCTCAAAATCATCTTGTTTTACTATATTTGCAAGTTTATTCATAATACATGTTTGTTATCGGAATAGAAGCCGGATTAATTAATTGGACGATTAGCCCCCAAAATCATCTTGTTTTACTATATTTGCAAGTTTATTCATAATGTTTACGTTTGTTATCGGAATAGAAGCCGTGATTGGACGACAATTGGACGACTAGCCCTCAAAATCATCTTGTTTTACTATATTTGCAAGTTTATTCATAATGTTTACGTTTGTTTTCGGAATAGAAGCCGTGATTGGACGACTAGCCCTCAAAATCATCTTGTTTTACTATATTTGCAAGTTTATTCATAATGTTTACGTTTGTTATCGGAATAGAAGCCGTGATTGGACGACTAGCTCCTCAAAATCATCTTGTTTTACTATATTTGCAAGTTTATTCATAATGTTTACGTTTGTTATCGGAATAGAAGCCGATTGACGACTAGCCCTGAAAATCATCTTGTTTTACTATATTTGCAAGTTTATTCATAATGTTTACGTTTGTTATCGGAATAGAAGCCGTGATTGGACGACTAGCCCTCAAAATCATCTTGTTTTACTATATTTGCAAGTTTATTCATAATGTTTACGTTTGTTATCGGAATAGAAGCCGTGATTGGACGACAATTGGACGACTAGCCCTCAAAATCATCTTGTTTTACTATATTTGCAAGTTTATTCATAATGTTTACGTTTGTTATCGGAATAGAAGCCGTGATTGGACGACAATTGGACGAGTAGCCCTCAAAATCATCTTGTTTTACTATATTTGCAAGTTTATTCATAATGTTTACGTTTGTTATCGGAATAGAAGCCGTGATTGGACGACTAGCCCTCAAAATCATCTTGTTTTACTATATTTGCAAGTTTATTCATAATGTTTACGTTTGTTATCGGAATAGAAGCCGTGATTGGACGACTAGCCCTCAAAATCATCTTGTTTTACTATATTTGCAAGTTTATTCATAATGTTTACGTTTGTTATCGGAATAGAAGCCGTGATTGGACGACAATTGGACGACTAGCCCTCAAAATCATCTTGTTTTACTATATTTGCAAGTTTATTCATAATGTTTACGTTTGTTATCGGAATAGAAGCCGTGATTGGACGACAATTGGACGACTAGCCCTCAAAATCATCTTGTTTTACTATATTTGCAAGTTTATTCATAATGTTTACGTTTGTTATCGGAATAGAAGCCGTGATTGGACGACAATTGGACGACTAGCCCTCAAAATCATCTTGTTTTACTATATTTGCAAGTTTATTCATAATGTTTACGTTTGTTATCGGAATAGAAGCCGTGAATGGACGACAATTGGTTTACGTATCTTGTCGGACTATAAGCCGTGAATGGATGACAATTGGACGACAACCCGTCAAAATCATCTTGTTTTCCTGTAAGTGGAAGGTTATCTATAACATTTACGTTTGTTGTCGGACTAGAAGCCGTGAGTGGACGACATTTGGACGACTACCCGTCAAAATCATCTCGTTTTACTTTAATTGCAAGGTTATTCATATTTACGATTTTTTGTCGGACTAGAAGCCGTGTTTGGAAAACAACTGGACGATTAACCGTCAAAATCCTCTTGTTTTACTCTAATTGCAAGGTTATTCATATTGTTTAGGTTTATTGTCGGACTAGAAGCCCTGATTGGAATACAATTGTACGACTTACCATCAAAATCATCTTCGTTTACTGTAAGTGCAAAGTTATTCATAATGTTTACGTCTGTTGTCGGACTAGTAGCCGTGATTGCACGACATGTGGACGCCTGTCCGTTAAATCTTCTTCTTTTACTGAAAGTGGAAGGTTTTTCATATTGTTTACGTTTGTATCCGGACTAGAAGCCGTGATTGGAAATCAACTGGACGACTACACGTGAACGTCATCTTCTTTTACTGTAAGCGCAAAGCTAGTCTAGTCGTCCAATTGTCGTCCAGTCACGGCTTCTAGTCCAACAACAAACAAAACAATATGTATAACCTTGCACTTACAGTAAAACAAGATGATTTTGACGGCTAGTCGTCCAATTGTGTTCCGATCACGCCTTCTAATCTCACAACAAACGTAAATAATACGAATAACGTTGCAATTACAGTAAAAGTAGATGGTTTTGACGGCTAGTCGTCCAATTGTCGTCCAATCACGGCTTCTAGTACGACCACAAACGTGAACATTTTGAATAACCTTGCACTGACAGCAAAACAAGATTTTGACGGGTAGTCATCCAATTGTCGACCAATGACGGCTTCTAGGCGAACAACAAACATAAACAATCTGAATAACCTTGCAATTACAGAAAAATGATGATTTTGACGGGCAGTCGTACAATTGTCGTCCAATCACGGCTTCTCGTCCGACAACAAACGTAAACAACATGAATAACCTTGACACTGAGAGTAAAACAAGATGATTTTGAGGGCTAGTCTTCCAATTGTCTTCCAATCACGGCTTCTAGTCCGAGAACAAACGTAAACGATATGAATTACCTTGCATTTTCAGTAAAACCAGATGATTTTGACGGCTACTCCTCCAATTTTATTCCAATCAGCCTTCTCGTCTGGCAAAAACGTAAACTATCTGAATAATCATGAAATTACAGTAAAACAAGATGATTTTGACGGCTACTCGTCCAATTGTCTTCCAATCACGGCTCCTGGTCCGACAAAAAACGTAAACAATATGAATAACATTGCAATTACAGTAAAACCGGACGATTTTGACGGCGACTAGCCCTCAAAATCATCTTGTTTTACTATATTTGCAAGTTTATTCATAATGTTTACGTTTGTTATCGGAATAGAAGCCGTGATTGGACGACTAGCCCTCAAAATCATCTTGTTTTACTATATTTGCAAGTTTATTCATAATGTTTACGTTTGTTATCGGAATAGAAGCCGTGATTGGACGACAATTGGACGACTAGCCCTCAAAATCATCTTGTTTTACTATATTTGCAAGTTTATTCATAATGTTTACGTTTGTTATCGGAATAGAAGCCGTGATTGGACGACAATTGGACGACTAGCCCCCAAAATCATCTTGTTTTACTATATTTGCAAGTTTATTCATAGTGTTTACGTTTGTTATCGGAATAGAAGCCGTGATTGGACGACTAGCCCTCAAAATCATCTTGTTTTACTATATTTGCAAGTTTATTCATAATGTTTACGTTTGTTATCGGAATAGAAGCCGTGATTGGACGACTAGCCCTCAAAATCATCTTGTTTTACTATATTTGCAAGTTTATTCATAATGTTTACGTTTGTTATCGGAATAGAAGCCGTGATTGGACGACTAGCCCTCAAAATCATCTTGTTTTACTATATTTGCAAGTTTATTCATAATGTTTACGTTTGTTATCGGAATAGAAGCCGTGATTGGACGACAATTGGACGACTAGCCCTCAAAATCATCTTGTTTTACTATATTTGCAAGTTTATTCATAATGTTTACGTTTGTTATCGGAATAGAAGCCGTGATTGGACGACAATTGGACGACTAGCCCTCAAAATCATCTTGTTTTACTATATTTGCAAGTTTATTCATAATGTTTACGTTTGTTATCGGAATAGAAGCCGTGATTGGACGCCAATTGGACGACTAGCCCTCAAAATCATCTTGTTTTACTATATTTGCAAGTTTATTCATAATGTTTACGTTTGTTATCGGAATAGAAGCCGTGATTGGACGACAATTGGACGACTAGCCCTCAAAATCATCTTGTTTTACTATATTTGCAAGTTTATTCATAATGTTTACGATTGTTATCGGAATAGAAGCCGTGATTGGACGACAATTGGACGACTAGCCCTCAAAATCATCTTGTTTTACTATATTTGCAAGTTTATTCATAATGTTTACGTTTGTTATCGGAATAGAAGCCGTGATTGGACGACAATTGGACGACTAGCCCTCAAAACCATCTTGTTTTACTATATTTGCAAGTTTATTCATAATGTTTACGTTTGTTATCGGAATAGAAGCCGTGATTGGACGACAATTGGACGACTAGCCCTCAAAATCATCTTGTTTTACTATATTTGCAAGTTTATTCATAATGTTTACGTTTGTTATCGGAATAGAAGCCGTGATTGGACGACAATTGGACGACTAGCCCTCAAAATCATCTTGTTTTACTATATTTGCAAGTTTATTCATAATGTTTACGTTTGTTATCGGAATAGAAGCCGTGATTGGACGACAATTGGACGACTAGCCCTCAAAATCATCTTGTTTTACTATATTTGCAAGTTTATTCATAATGTTTACGTTTGTTATCGGAATAGAAGCCGTGATTGGACGACAATTGGACGACTAGCCCTCAAAATCATCTTGTTTTACTATATTTGCAAGTTTATTCATAATGTTTACGTTTGTTATCGGAATAGAAGCCGTGAATGGACGACAATTGGACGACTAGCACTCAAAATCATCTTGTTTTACTATATTTGCAAGTTTATTCATAATGTTTACGTTTGTTATCGGAATAGAAGCCGTGATTGGACGACTAGCCCTCAAAATCATCTTGTTTTACTATATTTGCAAGTTTATTCATAATGTTTACGTTTGTTATCGGAATAGAAGCCGTGATTGGACGACTAGCCCTCAAAATCATCTTGTTTTACTATATTTGCAAGTTTATTCATAATGTTTACGTTTGTTATCGGAATAGAAGCCGTGATTGGACGACAATTGGACGACTAGCCCTCAAAATCATCTTGTTTTACTATATTTGCAAGTTTATTCATAATGTTTACGTTTGTTATCGGAATAGAAGCCGTGATTGGACGACAATTTGACGACTAGCCCCCAAAATCATCTTGTTTTACTATATTTGCAAGTTTATTCATAGTGTTTACGTTTGTTATCGGAATAGAAGCCGTGATTGGACGACTAGCCCTCAAAATCATCTTGTTTTACTATATTTGCAAGTTTATTCATAATGTTTACGTTTGTTATCGGAATAGAAGCCGTGATTGGACGACTAGCCCTGAAAATCATCTTGTTTTACTATATTTGCAAGTTTATTCATAATGTTTACGTTTGTTATCGGAATAGAAGCCGTGATTGGACGACTAGCCCTCAAAATCATCTTGTTTTACTATATTTGCAAGTTTATTCATAATGTTTACGTTTGTTATCGGAATAGAAGCCGTGATTGGACGACAATTGGACGACTAGCCCTCAAAATCATCTTGTTTTACTATATTTGCAAGTTTATTCATAATGTTTACGTTTGTTATCGGAATAGAAGCCGTGATTGGACGACAATTGGACGACTAGCCCTCAAAATCATCTTGTTTTACTATATTTGCAAGTTTATTCATAATGTTTACGTTTGTTATCGGAATAGAAGCCGTGATTGGACGCCAATTGGACGACTAGCCCTCAAAATCATCTTGTTTTACTATATTTGCAAGTTTATTCATAATGTTTACGTTTGTTATCGGAATAGAAGCCGTGATTGGACGACAATTGGACGACTAGCCCTCAAAATCATCTTGTTTTACTATATTTGCAAGTTTATTCATAATGTTTACGTTTGTTATCGGAATAGAAGCCGTGATTGGACGACAATTGGACGACTAGCCCTCAAAATCATCTTGTTTTACTATATTTGCAAGTTTATTCATAATGTTTACGTTTGTTATCGGAATAGAAGCCGTGATTGGACGACAATTGGACGACTAGCCCTCAAAATCATCTTGTTTTACTATATTTGCAAGTTTATTCATAATGTTTACGTTTGTTATCGGAATAGAAGCCGTGATTGGACGACAATTGGACGACTAGCCCTCAAAATCATCTTGTTTTACTATATTTGCAAGTTTATTCATAATGTTTACGTTTGTTATCGGAATAGAAGCCGTGATTGGACGACAATTGGACGACTAGCCCTCAAAATCATCTTGTTTTACTATATTTGCAAGTTTATTCATAATGTTTACGTTTGTTATCGGAATAGAAGCCGTGATTGGACGACAATTGGACGACTAGCCCTCAAAATCATCTTGTTTTACTATATTTGCAAGTTTATTCATAATGTTTACGTTTGTTATCGGAATAGAAGCCGTGATTGGACGACAATTGGACGACTAGCTCTCAAAATCATCTTGTTTTACTATATTTGCAAGTTTATTCATAATGTTTACGTTTGTTATCGGAATAGAAGCCGTGATTGGAATACAATTGGACGACTAGCCCTCAAAATCATCTTGTTTTACTGTAATTGCAAGGTTATTCAGATTGTTTACGTATCTTGTCGGACTACAAGCCGTGAATGGATGACAATTGGACGACAACCCGTCAAAATCATCTTGTTTTCCTGTAAGTGGAAGGTTATCTATAACATTTACGTTTGTTGTCGGACTAGAAGCCGTGAGTGGACGACATTTGGACGACTACCCGTCAAAATCATCTCGTTTTACTTTAATTGCAAGGTTATTCATATTTACGATTTTTTGTCGGACTAGAAGCCGTGTTTGGAAAACAACTGGACGATTAACCGTCAAAATCCTCTTGTTTTACTCTAATTGCAAGGTTATTCATATTGTTTAGGTTTATTGTCGGACTAGAAGCCCTGATTGGAATACAATTGTACGACTTACCATCAAAATCATCTTCGTTTACTGTAAGTGCAAAGTTATTCATAATGTTTACGTCTGTTGTCGGACTAGTAGCCGTGATTGCACGACATGTGGACGCCTGTCCGTTAAATCTTCTTCTTTTACTGAAAGTGGAAGGTTTTTCATATTGTTTACGTTTGTATCCGGACTAGAAGCCGTGATTGGAAATCAACTGGACGACTACACGTGAACGTCATCTTCTTTTACTGTAAGCGCAAAGCTAGTCTAGTCGTCCAATTGTCGTCCAGTCACGGCTTCTAGTCCAACAACAAACAAAACAATATGTATAACCTTGCACTTACAGTAAAACAAGATGATTTTGACGGCTAGTCGTCCAATTGTGTTCCGATCACGCCTTCTAATCTCACAACAAACGTAAATAATACGAATAACGTTGCAATTACAGTAAAAGTAGATGGTTTTGACGGCTAGTCGTCCAATTGTCGTCCAATCACGGCTTCTAGTACGACCACAAACGTGAACATTTTGAATAACCTTGCACTGACAGCAAAACAAGATTTTGACGGGTAGTCATCCAATTGTCGACCAATGACGGCTTCTAGGCGAACAACAAACATAAACAATCTGAATAACCTTGCAATTACAGAAAAATGATGATTTTGACGGGCAGTCGTACAATTGTCGTCCAATCACGGCTTCTCGTCCGACAACAAACGTAAACAACATGAATAACCTTGCACTGAGAGTAAAACAAGATGATTTTGAGGGCTAGTCTTCCAATTGTCTTCCAATCACGGCTTCTAGTCCGAGAACAAACGTAAACGATATGAATTACCTTGCATTTTCAGTAAAACCAGATGATTTTGACGGCTACTCCTCCAATTTTATTCCAATCAGCCTTCTCGTCTGGCAAAAACGTAAACTATCTGAATAATCATGAAATTACAGTAAAACAAGATGATTTTGACGGCTACTCGTCCAATTGTCTTCCAATCACGGCTCCTGGTCCGACAAAAAACGTAAACAATATGAATAACATTGCAATTACAGTAAAACCGGACGATTTTGACGGCGAGTCGTCCAATTGTATGACAATCACGATTTCTAGTCCGACAACAAACGTAAACTATCTGAATACCTTTGCAATTACCCTAATTTAAGATGATTTTGACGGCTAGTCGTCCAGTTGTCTTCCAATCACGGCTTCTAGTCCGACAACAAACGTAAACAATATGAATAACCTTGCAATTAGAGTAAAACAAGATGATTTTGACGGATGGACATGAAAATGTCTTCCATTCAAGGCTTCTCGTCGGAAAAAAACGTAAAAAATATGACTAACCTTGCAATTACAGTAAAACAGGACGATTTTGACGGCGAGTCCTCCAATTGTACTACAGTCCCGATTTCTAGAACGACAACAAACGTAAACAATATGAATAACTTTGCAATTACAGTAAAAAAAGGTGATTTTGACGGCTAGTCCTCCGATTTTATTCCAATCACCCTTCTAGACTGACAAAAACGTAAACAATATGAATAATCATGAAATTACAGTAAAACCAAAAGATTTTGCAGGCTAGTCGTCCAATTGTCGTCCAATCACGGCTTCTAGTCCGACAACAAACGCAAACAATATGAATAACCTTGCACTTTCAGCAAAACAAGATTATTTTGACGGCTAGTCGTCCAATTGTCGTCCAATGACGGCTTCTAGACAGACAACAAACGTAAACAATATGAATAACCTTGCAATTACCCTAAAACAAAATGATTTTGACGGGTAGTGGTCCAAATGTAAGTGCAAGTTTATTCAGATTGATTACGTTCCTCGTTGGACTAGAACCCGTGATTGGAAGACAACTGGACGACAAGCCGTCAAATTCATCTTGTTTTACTGTAAGTGCGAGTTTATTGTGTTTGTTGGCAGACTAGAAGGCGTGATTGGACCACAATTGGACGCCTAGCGGTCAAAATCATCTTGTTTTACTGAAATTGCAAGGTTATTCATATTTTTTACGTTTGTTGTCGGAGTAGAAACCATGATTGGACGACAATTGTACGACTAGCCGGCAAAATCATCTTGTTTTACTGAAATTGCAAGGTTATTCATATTTTTTACGTTTGTTGTCGGAGTAGAAACCATGATTGGACGAGAATTGTACGACTAGCCGGCAAAATCATCTTGTTTTACTGAAATTGCAAGGTTATTCATATTGTTTACGTTTGTTGTCGGAGTAGAAACCATGATTGGACGAGAATTGTACGACTAGCGGTCAAAATCATCTTGTTTTACTGAAATTGCAAGGTTATTCATATTGTTTACGTTTGTTGTCGGAGTAGAAACCATGATTGGACCACAATTGGACGCCTAGCGGTCAAAATCATCTTGTTTTACTGAAATTGCAAGGTTATTCATATTTTTTACGTTTGTTGTCGGAGTAGAAACCATGATTGGACGAGAATTGTACGACTAGCCGGCAAAATCATCTTGTTTTACTGAAATTGCAAGGTTATTCATATTTTTTACGTTTGTCGTCGGAGTAGAAACCATGATTGGACGAGAATTGTACGACTAGCCGGCAAAATCATCTTGTTTTACTGAAATTGCAAGGTTATTCATATTGTTTACGTTTGTTGTCGGAGTAGAAACCATGATTGGACGAGAATTGTACGACGAGCCGGCAAAATCATCTTGTTTTACTGAAATTGCAAGGTTATTCATATTTTTTACGTTTGTTGTCGGAGTAGAAACCATGATTGGACGAGAATTGTACGACTAGCCGGCAAAATCATCTTGTTTTACTGAAATTGCAAGGTTATTCATATTGTTTACGTTTGTTGTCGGAGTAGAAACCATGATTGGACGAGAATTGTACGACTAGCCGGCAAAATCATCTTGTTTTACTGAAATTGCAAGGTTATTCATATTTTTTACGTTTGTTGTCGGAGTAGAAACCATGATTGGACGAGAATTGTACGACTAGCCGGCAAAATCATCTTGTTTTACTGAAATTGCAAGGTTATTCATATTGTTTACGTTTGTTGTCGGAGTAGAAACCATGATTGGACGAGAATTGTACGACTAGCGGTCAAAATCATCTTGTTTTACTGAAATTGCAAGGTTATTCATATTGTTTAGGTTTGTTGTCGGATTAGAAACCATGATTGGACGAGAATTGTACGACTAGCCGGCAAAATCATCTTGTTTTACTGAAATTGCAAGGTTATTCATATTGTTTACGTTTGTTGTCGGAGTAGAAACCATGATTGGACGAGAATTGTACGACTAGCGGTCAAAATCATCTTGTTTTACTGAAATTGCAAGGTTATTCATATTGTTTAGGTTTGTTGTCGGAGTAGAAACCATGATTGGACGAGAATTGTACGACTAGCGGTCAAAATCATCTTGTTTTACTGAAATTGCAAGGTTATTCATATTGTTTACGTTTGTTGTCGGAGTAGAAACCATGATTGGACGAGAATTGTACGACTAGCCGGCAAAATCATCTTGTTTTACTGAAATTGCAAGGTTATTCATATTTTTTACGTTTGTTGTCGGAGTAGAAACCATGATTGGACGAGAATTGTACGACTAGCCGGCAAAATCATCTTGTTTTACTGAAATTGCAAGGTTATTCATATTGTTTACGTTTGTTGTCGGAGTAGAAACCATGATTGGACGAGAATTGTACGACTAGCGGTCAAAATCATCTTGTTTTACTGAAATTGCAAGGTTATTCATATTGTTTAGGTTTGTTGTCGGAGTAGAAACCATGATTGGACGAGAATTGTACGACTAGCGGTCAAAATCATCTTGTTTTACTGAAATTGCAAGGTTATTCATATTGTTTACGTTTGTTGTCGGAGTAGAAACCATGATTGGACGAGAATTGTACGACTAGCCGGCAAAATCATCTTGTTTTACTGAAATTGCAAGGTTATTCATATTTTTTACGTTTGTTGTCGGAGTAGAAACCATGATTGGACGAGAATTGTACGACTAGCCGGCAAAATCATCCTGTTTTACTGAAATTGCAAGGTTATTCATATTGGTTAGGTCTCTTGTCGGACTAGAAGGCGTGACTGAAATACAATTGGAGGACTATCCTTCAAAATCATCTTGTTTTACTGTAAGTGCAAGTTTATTCTTATTGTTTTCGTTTGTTGTCGTAATTGAAGCCGTGATTGGAATATAATTGGAGGACTATCCTTCAAAATCATCTTGTTTTACTGTAATTGCAAGGTTATTCATATTGTTTATGTTTCTTGTCGGACTAGAAGGCGTGGTTGGAATATAATTGGAGGACTAGCCTTCAAAATCGTCATGTTTTACTGTAATTGCAAGTTTATTCATATAGTTTACGTTTGTTTCGGAATATAAGCCGTGATTAGACGACAATTGGACGACTACCCTCAAATCATCTTGTTTTACTGTAATTGCAAGTTTATACAGATGGTTTACGTTCGTTGTCAGAATAGAAGTCGTGATTGGAAGACAAGTGGACGACTGGCCGTCAAAATCATCTTGTTTTAGTGTAATTTCAAGGTTATTCATATTGTTTACGTGTGTTGTCGGACTAGAAGCCGTGATTGGACGAAAATTCGAGGACTACTTTCAAAATCATCTTGTTTTAGGGTAATTGCAAGGATATTCACATTGCTTGCGTTTGTTGTCGTACGAGAAGTCCTGATTAGACGACATTTGGACGACTACCCGTCAAAATCAACTTGTTTTACTGAAATTGCAATGTTATTCATATTGTTTACGTTTCTTGTCGGAATATAAGCCGTGATTGGACGACAATTGGACGAATATTGGACGACTAGCCTGAAAATCATCTTGGTCTACTGCAATTGCAAGTTTATTCAGATTGTTTACGTTTGTTGTCGGACTAGAAGGCTTGATTGGAAAAAAATTGGACGACTAGGCTCCAAAATCATCTTCTTTTACTGTAATTGCAAGGTAAATCAGATTGTTTACGTTTCTTGTCGGACTAGAACCCGTGATTGGACGACAATTGGACGACTACCCGTCAAAATTTATTCATACTGTTTACGGTTGTTGTCGGTCTAGAAACCGTGATTGGACCACAATTGGACGACTGGCCGTCAAAATCATCTTCTTTTACTGTAAGTGGAAGGTTATTCAAATTGTTTACGATTGTTGTTTGACTAGAAGCCCTGATTGGAGGATAATTGGACGACTAGCCGTTAAAATCATCTTGCTTTACGGTAATTGCAAGGTTATAGATCTTGTTTACGTTTGTTGTCGGAATAGAAGCCCTGATTTGACGACAATTGGACGACAAGCCGTCAAAATCATCTTGACTTACTGTAATTGCAATGGCATTGATATTGTATTCGTCTGTTTACGGACTAGAAGCCGTGATTGGAAGACAATTGGACAACTAGCCTTCAAAATCACCTTCTTTTACTGTAAGTTCAAGGTCATTCATATTGTTTACGTTTGTTGTCGGACTAGAAGCCGTGATTGGACGACAATTGGACGACTAGCCGTCCAAATCATTTAGTTTTACTGTAATTGCAAGGTTATTTATATTGTTTACGTTTGTTGTCGGACTAGAAAACGTGATTTGAAGACAATTGGACGACTAGCCGTCAAAATCATTTAGTTTTACTGTAATTATCCCGATTAATTTCAAAACTCGACCCCCATAAGGCGTGTGGTGACCATGGAATCCCGGTGATAGTCCTTGAGAGGTGTGCCCCTGAACTTTCCCCTATCTTCTCTAAACTGTTTAACTACTGCCTTTCTGCTTCCTGCTTTCCTGCATGCTGGAAATTCTCCTCAGTCGTTCCTGTTTTTAAGAACTGTGGTGAACCCTCGGACCCATCCGACTATCGCCCTATCAGTCTTCTACCGATGTTCGGGAAAGTATTCGAGGCTATAATCAATGCTGAAATAGTTCATCATCTCACCGCCCACAAACTGTTCTCCGACAGGCAATATGGATTCCGATTTGACAGGTCCACAGCCGACCTGCTAACAACTGCAACGGAGAACATGCTACAGGCCCTTGATGAGTCTGACGAGGCTCGCGCGGTTGCTCTGGACATCTCCAAGGCTTTCGACCGGGTTTGGCAACCTGGCCTCCTATGCAAACTACGCGGTTATGGTATTACCGGTCGCCTGCTTGACCTAATCCAATCTTTCTTAAATAACCGCAAAATGAAGGCCGTTCTGAATGGGCGTGCCTCTTCGTCCTACAGCACGAATGCTGGTGTCCCACAAGGCTCTATCCTGGGCCCGACGCTCTTCCTTATATTCATCAACGACCTCCCAGATGAGATCAAGTCCCAAGTAGGCATCCACGCAGATGACACTACAATATACTCCCGCTCCAGTAAGAAACCTGTCGTGGCGGACAGACATAATCTCGCTGCTGACCTTGAGCGGGATCTACACTCTGTGGTGAACTGGGGTAAGAAGTGGCTTGTCAACTTCAATTCCTCTAAGACCAAGCTCTTGTCTGTCAACCATTACAGTCAACCTCTTCTGCCTCCCATAAGCATGGACAAGATGATTCTCCCGGAGAGTAATACACTACGCCTCCTCGGACTTACCCTGTCCTCAGACCTCAAATGGAAGCACTATATTGAATCCATAGCAAAATCTACTGCTAAGAAGGTTGGGTCACTATGTTGATCCAGGATGTTTTTTCCACCTGAAACCATCCTGCATATATACAAGTCAACCATCCGTCCGTGCATGGAGTACTGCTGCCATTTATGGTCAGGTGCCCCTGCCGTTCTCCTCAGTGTTCTTGACAAGCTCCAAAGGAGAGTCTGTAATGTGATAGGTACATCTGGCGACCCGACTGCAGCCACTTTCCCAGCGTCGAAAAGTGGCCTCCCTCTGTCTCTTCTATAAATACTTTCATGGCTTCTGCTCGGATGAGCTTAAGCCACTGATGCCTCCTCAACAGGTGTTTACCCGTGCAACCAGACTGGCAACTGGGTCCCACCCATTCACAGTCAGGTTAGCCAAATGCAGACGACAATTCTACTCCTGCAGCTTCCTCTCTCGCACTTCCCGCCTGTGGAACTCACTCCCGTATTCTTGCTTTCCTGACGGCTACGACCTCCAGAAATTTAAAAGAAAAGTTAATACTCACCTACTAACCACTGGACTCTAGCTCTCTCCCCTCCCCTGTATAATCTTCAATTTCTCTCCGCCCATGTATCTGTCATTGCACCTGCTTTCTCAGCTTTCTATTGTTCCTTTCTAACTAGCTTGTACTCCTCACTCTTCTAATTAATCTTTCTACATTTATGTAACCCCCTGCACATCAGTGGCGTTTCTGCCTTGCTCGGAGTGAAATGATTAAAAAGAACAAAAAAAAAACAAGATGATATTGACTGCTAGTCGTCCAATTGTCTTCCAATCACGCCTTCTATTCCGACAACAAACGTAAAAAATATGATTAAACTTGCATTTACCCTAAAACAAGATGATATTGACTGCTAGTCGTCCAATTGTCGTCCAATCACGGCTTCTAGTTCGACAACATACGTAAACAATATGAATAATCTAGCACTTACAGAAAACAAGTTAATTTTGAGGGCTAGTCGTACAATTGTCGTCCAATCACGGTTTCAATCCGACAAGAAACGTAAACAATATGAATAAGCTTGCACTTACAGTAAAACAAGATGATTTTGACGGCTAGTCGTTCAATTGTCTTTTAATCACGGCTTCGAGTCCGACATGAAACGTAAACAATATGAATAACCTTGCAACTACAGTAAAACATGATGATTTTGACGGCTAGTCGTCCAATTGTATTCCAGTTACGGCTTCTACTCCGACAACAAACGTAAACAATATGAATAAACTTGGACTTACAGCAAAACCAGATGATTTTGAAGGCTAATTGTCCAATTGTCTTCCAATCACGGATTCTAGTCCGACAAGAAACGTAAACAATATGAATAACCTTGCACTTACTGTAAAAGAAGGTGATTTGGACGGCTAGTCGACCAATTGTCGTCCAATCACGTCTTCTAGTCCGACAACAATCGTAAACTATATGAATAACTTTGCAATTACATTAAAATAAAATGATTTTGACGGCTAGTCGTCCAATTGTCTTAAAATCACGGCTTACAGGCCGACAACGAACGTGAACAACCTTTACAACCTCGCAATTACAGTAAACCAAGGTGATTTTGACGGCTAGTCGTCCAATTGTCGTCCGATTACGGCTTCTAAACCGACAACAAACGTAAACAATAAGCATAACCTTGTAATTACAATAAAACAAGATGATGTTGTCGGCTAGTCGTCCAATGGTCTTCAAATCACGGCTTCTAGTCCGACAAGAAACGTAAACAATATGAATAAGCTTTCACTTTCAGCAAAACAAGATGATTTTGACGGCTAGTTGTCCAATTGCTTCAAATGACGGCTTCTCATCCGACAAGAAACCTAATCAATATGAATAACCTTGAAATTACAGTAAAGCAAGGTGATTTTGCCGGCTAGTCATCCAATTGTCTTCCAATCACGGCTATTATTCCGACAACAAACGTAAACAATATGAATAGCCATGCACTTTCAGTAAAAAAAGAAGATTTTGTCGTCCAATCACGGTTTCTAGCCCGACAGCAAACGTAAACAATATGAATAACCTTGCAATTACAGTTAAACAAGACGACTTCCAATTGTCGTCCAATCACGGCTTCTAGTCCGAAAACAAACGGAAACAATATGAATAACCTGGCAATTACCCTAAAACAAGATGATTTTGAGGCTAGTCGTCAAATTGTCTTCCAATCACGGCTTCTAGTCCGAAAACAAACGGAAACAATATGAATAACCTGGCAATTACCCTAAAACAAGATGATTTTAACGGCTAGTCGTCCAATTGACTTCCAATCATGGCTTCTAGTCCGACAAGAATCGTAAACCATATGAATAACCTACCATTTCCAGTAAAACTAGATGATTTTGAAGGCTAGTCGTCAAATTGTCTTACTATCACGGCTTCTAGTCCGAAAACAAACGTAATCACTATGAATAACAGTGCAATTACAGTAAAACAAGATGATTTTGACGGATTGTAGTCCAGTTTTCTTCCAAACACTGCTTCTAGTCCGACATGAAACGTAAACAATATGAATGACCTTGTTCTTACAGTAAAACAAGATGATTTTGACGGCTAGTTGTCCAATTGTCGTCCAATCACGGCTTCTAGTCCGACAAGAAACGTAAATACGAATAACCTTGCAATTACAGTAAAACAAGAAGATTTTGAAGGCTAATCGTCCGAATTTTCGTCCAATCACAGCTTCTAGCCCGACAACAAACGTGAACAACATTAATAACCTCGCAATTACAGTAAACCAAAATGATTCTGAGGCTAGTCGTTAAATTGTCGGCCAATCACGGCTTCTAGTCCGACTACAAAAGTAAACAATACGAATAAACTTGCACTTACAGTAAAACAAGATGATTTTGAGGGTAGTCGTCCAATTGTCGTCCAATCACGGCTTCTAGTCCGAAAACAAACGTAAACAATCTTAATGACCTTGCAATTACAGTAAAACAAGTTGATTCTGTCGGCTAGTCGTCCAATTGTCGTCCAAGCACGGCTTGTAGTCCGACAACAAACGTAAACAATATGAATAAACTTGCAATTACAGTAAAACAAAATGATTTTAACGGCTCGTCGTCCAATTGTCGTCCAATCACGGCTTCTAGTCCGAAAACAAACGGAAACAATATGAATAACCTGGCAATTACCCTAAAACAAGATGATTTTGAGGCTAGTCGTCAAATTGTCTTCCAATCACGGCTGCTAGTCCGAAAACAAACGGAAACAATATGAATAACCTGGCAATTATGCTAAAACAAGATGATTTTAACGGCTAGTCGTCCAATTGACTTCCAATCATGGCTTCTAGTACGACAAGAATCGTAAACCATATGAATAACCTTGCATTTCCAGTAAAACAAGATGATTTTGAAGGCTAGTCGCCCAATTGTGGTCCAATCACGGCTTCTAGTCCGACAAAGAACGTAAACTATATGAATAACTTGGCATTTACAGTAAAACTAGATGATTTTGAAGGCTAGTCGTCAAATTGTCTTACTATCACGGCTTCTAGTCCGACAACAAACGTAAACAATATGAATAAGGTTGCATTACAGTAAAACAAGATGATTTTGACGGATTGTCGTCCAGTTTTCTTCCAAACACTGCTTCTAGTCCGACATGAAACGTAAACAATATGAATGACCTTGTTCTTACAGTAAAACAAGATGATTTTGACGGCTAGTCCTCCAATTGTCGTCCAGTAACGGCTTCTAGTCCAACAGGAATCGTAAACAATATGAATAACCTTGCAATTACAGTTAAACCAGAAGATTTTGACGGCTACTCGTCCAATTGTCGTCCAATCACGGCTTCTAGTCCGACAAGAAGCGTTAACAATATGAATAACCTAACACTTACAGAAAAAAAGAAGACTTTGACGGCTAGTGGTCCAATTGTCTTGCAATCACGGCTTCTAGTCCGACAAGAAACGTAAACAATATGAATAACCTTGAAACTACAGTAAAAGAAGATGATGGTGACGGCTAGTCGTCCAATTGTCGTCCAATCGCGGCTTCTAGTCCGACAACGAACGTAAACAATATGAATAACATTGCACTTACCGTAAAACAAGATGATTTTGACGGCTAGTCATCCAATCACGGTTTCTAGACTGTCAAGAAACGTAAATATGAATAACCTTGCACTTTCAGTAAAACAAGATGATTTTGACGGCTAGTCGTCCAATTGTCTACCAATCATGGCTTCTAGAATTACAACAAACGTAAACAATATAAATAACCTTGAACTTACAGTAAAACAGGATGATTTTGAAGGCTTGTCGTCCAATTGTCTTCCGATCACGGCTTCTAGTCCGACAAGAAACGTAAACAATATGAATAACTTTGCACTTACAGTAAACAAGATGATTTTGACGGGTAGTCGACCAATTGTCTTCCAACCACGGCTTCTAGTCTGGATGGCTAGCCGTCAAAATCATTTTGTTTTGCTGAAAGTGCAAGGTTATTAATATTGATTACGTTTGTTGTCGGACTAGATTAGAAACCGTGATTGGACGAAAATTGGAGGCCAAACCGTCAAAATCATCTTGTTTGACTGTAATTGCAAGGTTATTCATATTGTTTACATTTCTTGTCGTACAAGAAGCCGTGATTGTAATACAACTGGACGACTAGCCGTCAAAATCATCTCGTTTTACTGTAATTGCAAGGTTATTCATATGGTTTACGTTTGTGGTCGGACTAGAAGCCGTGATTAGACGACAATTGGACGAGTAGCCATCAAAATCATCTTGATTTTCGTCAGGACAAGGTTATTCATATTGATTACGTTTGTTGTCGGACTGGTAGCCGTGATTGGACATCAATTGGACGACTACCCGTCAAAATCATCTTCTTTTATTGCAATTGCAAGGTTATTCATACTGTTTACCTTTGTTGTCGGACTAGAAGCCGTTATTGGACGACAATTCCACGACTAGCCGTCAAAATCATTTTGTTTTCCTGTAAGTGCAAGGCTATTCATATTGTTTAAGTTTCTTGTCCGACTAGAAGCCGTTATTAGACGACAATTCCACGACTAGCCGTCAAAATCATCTTGTTTTACTGAAATTACAAGGTTATTCATATTGTTTAGGTTTGTTGTCGGTCTAGAAGCCGTGATTGAAACACGATTGGACGACTAGCCGTCAAAATCATCTTGCTTTACTGAAATTACAAGGTTATTCATATTGTTTAGGTTTGTTGTCGGTCTAGAAGCCGTGATTGAAACACGATCGGACGACTAGCCGTCAAAATCATCTTGCTTTACAGAAATTACAAGGTTATTCATATTGTTTAGGTTTGTTGTCGGTCTAGAAGCCGTGATTGAAACACGATTGGACGACTAGCCGTCAAAATCATCTTGTTTTACTGAAATTACAAGGTTATTCATATTGTTTAGGTTTGTTGTCGGTCTAGAAGCCGTGATTGAAACACGATTGGACGACTAGCCGTCAAAATCATCTTGCTTTACTGAAATTACAAGGTTATTCATATTGTTTAGGTTTGTTGTCGGTCTAGAAGCCGTGATTGAAACACGATCGGACGACTAGCCGTCAAAATCATCTTGCTTTACAGAAATTACAAGGTTATTCATATTGTTTAGGTTTGTTGTCGGTCTAGAAGCCGTGATTGAAACACGATTGGACGACTAGCCGTCAAAATCATCTTGTTTTACTGAAATTACAAGGTTATTCATATTGTTTAGGTTTGTTGTCGGTCTAGAAGCCGTGATTGAAACACGATTGGACGACTAGCCGTCAAAATCATCTTGTTTTACTGAAATTACAAGGTTATTCATACTGTTTAGGTTTGTTGTCGGTCTAGAAGCCGTGATTGAAACACGATTGGACGACTAGCCGTCAAAATCATCTTGTTTTACTGAAATTACAAGGTTATTCATATTGTTTAGGTTTGTTGTCGGTCTAGAAGCCGTGATTGAAACACGATTGGACGACTAGCCGTCAAAATCATCTTGTTTTACTGAAATTACAAGGTTATTCATATTGTTTAGGTTTGTTGTCGGTCTAGAAGCCGTGATTGAAACACGATTGGACGACTAGCCGTCAAAATCATCTTGTTTTACTGAAATTACAAGGTTATTCATATTGTTTAGGTTTGTTGTCGGTCTAGAAGCCGTGATTGAAACACGATTGGACGACTAGCCTTCAAAATCATCTTGTTTTAGTGTAAGTGCATGGTTATTCATATTGTTTGCGTTTGTTGTCGGACTAGAAGCCGTGATTGGTCGACAGTTGGACGTCTAGGCGTCAAAATCATCTCGTTTTCCTGTAAGTGCAAAGATGTTCATATTGTTTATGTTTGTTGTCGGACTAGAAGCCGTGATTGGTCGACAGTTGGACGTCTAGGCGTCAAAATCATCTCGTTTTCCTGTAAGTGCAAAGATGTTCATATTGTTTATGTTTGTTGTCGGACTAGAAGCCGTGATTGGTCGACAGTTGGACGTCTAGGCGTCAAAATCATCTCGTTTTCCTGTAAGTGCAAAGATGTTCATATTGTTTATGTTTGTTGTCGGACTAGAAGCCGTGATTGGTCGACAGTTGGACGTCTAGGCGTCAAAATCATCTCGTTTTCCTGTAAGTGCAAAGATGTTCATATTGTTTACGTTTGTTGTCGGACTAGAAGCCGTGATTGGTCGACAGTTGGACGTCTAGGCGTCAAAATCATCTCGTTTTCCTGTAAGTGCAAAGATGTTCATATTGTTTACGTTTGTTGTCGGACTAGAAGCCGTGATTGGTCGACAGTTGGACGTCTAGGCGTCAAAATCATCTCGTTTTCCTGTAAGTGCAAAGATGTTCATATTGTTTATGTTTGTTGTCGGACTAGAAGCCGTGATTGGTCGACAGTTGGACGTCTAGGCGTCAAAATCATCTCGTTTTCCTGTAAGTGCAAAGATGTTCATATTGTTTATGTTTGTTGTCGGACTAGAAGCCGTGATTGGTCGACAGTTGGACGTCTAGGCGTCAAAATCATCTCGTTTTCCTGTAAGTGCAAAGATGTTCATATTGTTTATGTTTGTTGTCGGACTAGAAGCCGTGATTGGTCGACAGTTGGACGTCTAGGCGTCAAAATCATCTCGTTTTCCTGTAAGTGCAAAGATGTTCATATTGTTTATGTTTGTTGTCGGACTAGAAGCCGTGATCGGTCGACAGTTGGACGTCTAGGCGTCAAAATCATCTCGTTTTCCTGTAAGTGCAAAGATGTTCATATTGTTTATGTTTGTTGTCGGACTAGAAGCCGTGATTGGTCGACAGTTGGACGTCTAGGCGTCAAAATCATCTCGTTTTCCTGTAAGTGCAAAGATGTTCATATTGTTTACGTTTGTTGTCGGACTAGAAGCCGTGATTGGAAGACAACTGGACGCCTAGCCGTCAAAATCATCTTGGTTTACTGTAAGTGCAAGGTTAGTCATATTGTTTGCGTTTGTTGTCGGAATAGAAGCCGTGATTGGACGACAATTGGATGAGTAGCTGTCAAAATAATCTTGTTTTACTGTAAATGCATCATTATTCATATTATTTAAATTTGTTGAAGGATCAGGAGCCGTGAATGGAAAACAATTGGACGACTAGTCGTCAAAATCATCTTGTTTTACGGAAATTGTAAGGTTATTCATATTGTTGACGTTTGGTTTCAGAGTAGACGGCGTGATTGGATTATAAATGGACGACTAGCCGTCAAAATCATCTTGTTTTTCTGTAATTGCAAGGTTATTCATATTGTTTACGTTTGTTGTCGGACTAGAAGCCGTGATTGAAGATATATGGACGACTGGCCGTCGAAATCATCTCGTTTTACTGTAATTGCAAGATTATTCATGTGGTTTACGTTTCTTGTCGGACTAGAAGCCGTTATTGGAGAACAATTGAACGACTAGCTGTCAGAATCATCTTTTTTGGGGTAATTGCAAGGTTATTCAGATTGATTACGCTTGTTGTCGGACTAGAAGGCGTGCTTGGAAGTCAATTGGACGACTAGCCGTCAAAATCATCTTGTTTTACTGTAAGTGCAAGTTTATGCGTATTGTTTACGTTTATTGTCGGTCTAGAATATGTGATTGGAAGACCATTGGACGACTAGCGTTAAAAACCATCTTGTTTTGCGGAAATGCTAGGTTATTCGTATTGTTTACGTTTGTTGTCGGACTAGAAGCCGTGATTGGACGACAATTGGACGACTAGCCTGCAAAATCTTTTGGTTTTACTGTAATTTCATGATTATTCATATTGTTTACGTTTTTGTCAGTCTAGAAGGGTGATTGGAATAAAATCGGAGGACTAGCCGTCAAAATCACCTTTTTTTACTGTAATTGCAAAGTTATTCATATTGTTTACGTTTGTTGTCGTTCTAGAAATCGGCACTGTAGTACAATTGGAGGACTCGCCGTCAAAATCGTCCTGTTTTACTGTAATTGCAAGGTTAGTCATATTTTTTACGTTTTTTTCCGACGAGAAGCCTTGAACGGAAGACATTTTCATGACCATCCGTCAAAATCATCTTGTTTTTCTGTAATTGCAAGGTTATTCATATTGTTTACGTTTGATGTCGGACTAGAAGCCGTGATTGGAAGACAACTGGACGACTAGCCGTCAAAATCATCTTAAATTAGGGTAATTGCAAAGGTATTCAGATAGTTTACGTTTGTTGTCGGACTAGAAATCGTGATTGTCATACAATTGGACGACTCGCCGTCAAAATCGTCCGGTTTTACTGTAATTGCAATGTTATTCATATTGTTTACGTTTGTTGTCGGACCAGGAGCCGTGATTGGAAGACAATTGGACGAGTAGCCGTCAAAATCATTTGTTCTTCTGGAAGTGCAATATTATGCAAATGTTTTTCCGTTTGTTGTCGGACTAGAAACCGTGATTTGACGACAATTTGACGACTAGCCGTCAAAATCATCCCTTTTTTCTGTAATTGCAAGGTTTTTCATTTGGTTTAGTTATGTTGTCCGGCTGGAAGCCTTGATTAGACGACAATTGGACGACTACCCGTCAAAATCTGGATTTATTGTCAGTGCAAGGTTATTCAAATTGTTCAAGTTTGACGACAATTGGACGAGTACCCGTCAAAATCATCTTGTTTTACTGTAAGTGCAGGGGGTTATTCATATTGTTTACGTTTGTTGTCCGACTAGAAGTCGTGATTGGAAGACAACTGGACGACTACCAGTCAAAACCATCTTGTTTTACTGTAAGTGCAAGGTTATTCTTATTGTTTACGTTTGTTGTCCGACTAGAAGTCGTGATTGGAAGACAACTGGACGACTACCAGTCAAAACCATCTTGTTTTACTGTAAGTGCACGGTTATTTATGTTGTTAACGTTTGTTGTCGGACTAGAAGCCGTGATTGGACGAATATTGTACGACTAGCCGGCAAAATCATCTTGTTTTACTGTAATTGCAAGGTTATTCATATTGTTTACGTTTGTTGTCGGGCTAGAAACCGTGATTGTAAGACAACTGGACGACAACCCGTCAAAATCGTCTTGTTTTATTGTAATTACAAAGTTATTCATATTGTTTACGTTTGTAATTGCAATTACAGTAAAATAAGATGATTTTGCCAGCTAGTCGTCCAATTGTCTTCCAATCACGGATTCTAGTCCGACAACAAACGTAAACAATATGAATAACCTTGCAATTACAGTAAAAGAAGCTGATTTTGACGGCTAGTCGTCCAATCGTGTTTCAATCACGGCTTCTAGACCGACAACAAACCTAAACAATATGAATAACCTTGTAATTTCAGTAAAACAAGATGATTTTGACGGCTAGTCGTCCAATCGTGTTTCAATCACGGCTTCTAGACCGACAACAAACCTAAACAATATGAATAACCTTGTAATTTCAGTAAAACAAGATGATTTTGACGGCTAGTCGTCCAATCGTGTTTCAATCACGGCTTCTAGACCGACAACAAACGTAAACAATATGAATAACCTTGCAATTACAGTAAAAGAAGCTGATTTTGACGGCTTGTCGTCTAGTTGTTTTCGAATAACGGCTTCTAGTCCGACAACAAACGTAAACAATATGAATAAACTTGATCTTACAGTAAAACAGGAGGATTTTTACGGCTAGACTTCCAATTGTCGTCCCATCACGACTTCTAGTCCGACAAATAACGTAAACAATAAGAATAGCCTTGCACTTACAGTAAAACAAGATGGTTTTGACGGCTAATCGTACAGTTGTCCTCCATTCACGGCTTCTAATCCGAGAACAATCGTAAACAATATGAATAACCTTGCAATTACAGTAAAACAAGACGATTATCACGGGTAATCGTCCAATTGTATTCCAATCAGGGCTTCTACTCCGACAACAAACGTGTTGGAAATTTACAGATATAACAGGTCTCCTGATTGGCCGAAGACCCGAACCTCGTCTTGGACTTGAGGCGGGCCTTTACGCCAGGAAGAGGCTCGCGCCTTTTTTTTAGCCTTTTTTTTTCTTTTTTGCACCGACTTGCTTGCTCGGTTGGCACGGACAGCTTCGGAGATCAACGTGCCGAGATTCAACCAGCGGGGCCAACAATTGGCACCCTCATGTCTCGCTATATCGAGACCATCTCTCCATAGTATTGGAGACCCATTGGGCTAACAGCCTCAACCTTATCAGAGAAAATATCTCGACATCCTTCCTTTCTTATAAGGAAACCCTTTGGGCAATGCCTATCCATCTGAGAGAAAAATTCTCTAAGAACTATCGACTTTCGACCGAATGGAACTGCAGAAGAAGCTGACCCCAGAATTTCCTGTACGTCGCGGACCGCCGTTCCTCGTGGTTTCCCATACCCTTCTCAGACGAAGGAACTAACAAGCTACGCAGCGAGAAGGACTATACCAGGCTACGAAGTAGCCGCAAAATCAGTTTTTGCAAGACAATAAATTGTTTTACTTTATCAGGTATGTCTTGTTTGTCTGACTGTTTCCTTCCTCTGCCTAAGCACTGAGTTATGTGTGAATATTTCTCACAAACGTAAACAATATGAATAACCTTGCAATTACAGTAAAACAAGACGATTTTCACGGCTAGTCGTCCAATTGTATTCCAATCACGGCTTCTATACCGACAACAAACGTAAACAATATGAATAAACTTGCAATTACCCTAAAACAAGAAGATTTTGACGGCTAGTCGTCCAGTTGTCGTCAAGTTGTCGTCCAATCACGACTTCTATTCCGACAAGAAACGTAAACAACATGAATAATCTTGCACTTAGTGTAAAACAAGATGATTTTTATGTCTAGTTGTCCAGTTGTCATCCATTGACGGCTTCTAGTCCGACAACAACCGTAAAAAGTATGAATAACCTTGCACTTTCAGCAAAACAAAATGATTTCGACGGCCAGTCGTCCAATTGTCTTCCAATCACGGCTTCTACTCCGACAACAAACGTAAAGAATATGCATAACATTGAACCTACAGTACAACAAGATGATTTTGACGGCTAGTTATCCAATAGTCGTCGAGTTGTCGCCCAATCACTTCTTCAATTCAGTTAACAAACGTAAACAATATGAATAACCTTGCAATTACAGTAAAACAAGATTATTTTGAGAGCTACTCGTCCAATTGTCGTCCAATCACGGCTTCTAGTCCGACAAGAAACGTAAACAGGCTGAATTAGCTTCTGATTACAGTAAAGCAAGGTGACTTTAAACGGCTAGCCGTTCAACTGTCGTCCAATCACGGCTTCTTGTCCGACAACGAACGTAAACGTTGAATTACTTTGCAATAGCAGAAAAAAAAGTGGACTCAATACGACTAACCGTCCAATTATCGTCCAATCAGGTCTTCTAGTGCGACAACAGATGTAAACAAATTCACCTTGCTAATACAGTGAAGCAATATGTATTGAAACGGCGAGACGTAAAATTGTCGATACATGAGTTCTTCTACTCCCACAATCTAATTAAACAATCTGATTTACTTTGCTATGACAGTAAAGCAAGATGTATTGACGGCTAGACGTCCAATTGTCGTTAAATGAGGTCTTCTTCTCAGACATTCAAGTTAAACAAGCTGATTTACTTTGCTATTACAGTAAAACAAGATGTATTGACGGCGACACGTCCAGGTGTCGTTAAATGATGTCTTCTACTCCGATATTCAAATTCAACAAGCTGATTTACATTGCTTTTATTGTAAAGCAAGATGTATTGACGGCTAGACGTCCAAATGTCGTTAAATGAGGTCTTCTACTCCGGCATTCAAATTAAACAACCTGATTTACGTTGCTATTACAGTAAAGCAAGATGTATTGACGGCTAGACATCCAATTGACGTTAAATGAGGTCTTCTACTACGACATTCAATTTAAACAAGCTGATTTACTTTGCTATTACAGTAGAGCCAGATGTATTGACAGCTAGACGTCCAATTGTCGTTAAATGAGGTCTCCTACTCCGACATTCAAATTAAACAAGCTGATTTACTTTGCTATTACAGTAAAGCTAGATGTATTGACGGCTACACATCCAATTGTCGTTAAATGAGAACTTCTACTCCGACATTCAAAATATACAAGCTGGTTTACTTTGCTATTACAGTAAAGCAAGATGTATTGACGGCTACACGTCCAATTGTCGTTAAATGAGGTCTTCTACTACGACATTCAAATTATACAAGCTGATTTACTTTGCTATTACAGTAAATCAAGATGTATTGACGGCTAGACATCCAAATGTCCTTAAATGAGGTCCTCTACTCCGACATTCAACTTAAACAAGCTGATTTACTTTGCTATTACAGTAAAGCAAGATGTATTGACGGCTAGACATCCAATTTTCGTTAAATGAGGTCTTCTACTCCGACATTCAATTTAAACAAGCTGATTTATTTTGCTATTACAGTAAAGCAAAATGTATTGACGGCTAGACGTCCAATTGTCGTTAAATGAGATCTTCTACACCGACATTCAAATTAAACAAGCTGATTTACTTTGCAATTAAAGTAAAGCAAGATGTATTGACGGCTACACGTTTAATTGTCGTTAAATGAGGTCTTCTACTCCGACATTCAAATTAAACAAGCTGATTTACTTTGCTATTACAGTAGAGCCAGATGTATTGACAGCTAGACGTACAATTGTCGTGAAATGAGGTCTTCTACGACATTCCAATTAAACAAGCTGATTTACTTTGCTATTACAGTAAAGCAAGATGTATTGACGGCTAGACGTCCAATTGTCGTTAAATGAGGTCTTCTACTCCAACATTCAAATTAAACAAGCTAATTCACTTTGCTATTATTGGAAAGCAAGATGTATTGACGCCTAGACGTCCAATTGTTGTTAAATGAGGTCTTCTACTCCGACATTCAAATTATACAAGCTGATTTACGTTGCTATTACAGTAAAGCTAGATGTATTGACGGCTAGACGTCCAATTGTAGTTAAATGAGGTCTTCTACGACATTCCAATTAAACAATCTGATTTTCTTTGCTATTACATTAAGGCAAGATGTATTGACGGCTAGACGTACAATTGTCGTTAAATGAGGTCTTCTACTCCGAAATTCAAATTAAACAAGCTAATTCACTTTGATATTATTGTAAAGCAAGATGTATTGACGCCTAGACGTCCAATTGAGGTTAAATGAGGAATTCTACACCGACATTCAAATTAAACAAAATGATTTACTTTGCTATTACAGTAAATCAAGATGTATTGACGGCTAGACGTACAACTGTCGTTAAATGAGGTCTTCTAGTCCGACATTCAAATTAAACATGCTGATTTATTTTGCTATCACAGTAAAGCAGGATGTATTGACGGCCACACGTCCAATTGTCGTTAAATGAGGTCTTCTACTCCGACATTCAAAGTAAACAAGCTGATTTACTTTGCCATGACAGTAAAGCAAGATGTATTGACGGCTAGACGTCCAATTGTCGTTAAATGATTACTTCTGTCCGACATTCAAATTAAAGAAGCTGATTTATTTTGCTATTACAGTAAAGCAATATGTATTGACGGCTACACGACCAATTGTCGTTAAATGAGTTCTTCTAGGCCGACATTCAAATTAAACAAGCTGATTTACTTTGCTATTACAGTAGAGCCAGATGTATTGACAGCTAGACGTACAATTGTCGTGAAATGAGGTCTTCTACGACATTCCAATTAAACAATCTGATTTTCTTTGCTATTACATTAAGGCAAGATGTATTGACGGCTAGACGTCCAATTGTCGTTAAATGAGGAATTCTACTCCGACATTCAAATTAAACAAAATGATTTACTTTGCTATTACAGTAAATCAAGATGTATTGATGGCTACACATCCAAGTGTCGTCAAATGAGGTCTTCTACTCCCACATTCAAATAAAACATGCTGATTTACATTGCTATTACAGTTACGCAAGATGTATTGACGGCTAGACGTCCAATTGTAGTTAAATGAGGTCTTCTACGACATTCCAATTAAACAATCTGATTTTCTTTGCTATTACATTAAGGCAAGATGTATTGACGGCTAGACGTACAATTGTCGTTAAATGAGGTCTTCTACTCCGACATTCAAATTAAACAAAATGATTTACTTTGCTATTACAGTAAATCAAGATGTATTGACGGCTAGACGTACAATTGTCGTTAAATGAGGTCTTCTAGTACGACATTCAAATTAAACAAGCTGATTTATTTTGCTATCACAGTAAAGCAAGATGTATTGACGGCTAGACGTCCAATTGATGTTAAATGAGGACTTCTACACCCACATTCAAATTAAACAAAATGATTTACTTTGCTATTACAGTAAAGCAAGATGTATTAAGGAAGGCTAGACATCCAATTTTCGTTAAATGATGTCTTCTGCTCCGACATTCAAATTAAACAAGCTGATTTACAGTATGTAAATGTATTTACATCTATTACAGTAGAGCCAGATGTATTGACAGCTAGACGTACAATTGTCGTGAAATGAGGTCTTCGACGACATTCCAATTAAACAATCTTATTTTCTTTGCTATTACATTAAGGCAAGATGTATTGACGGCTATATGTCCAATTGTCGTTAAATGAGGCCTTCTACACCGACATTCAAATTAAACAAAATGATTTACTTTTCTGTAACAGTAAAGCAAGATGTATTGACGGCTAGACGTCCAATCGTCGTTAAATGAGGTCTTCTACACCGACATTCAAATTAAACAAGTTGATTTATTTTGCTATTACAGTAAAGCAAGATGTATTGACAGCCAGACGTCCAATTGTCTTTAAATGAGGTCTTCTACTCCGACATTCAAATTAAACAAGCTGATTTTCTTTGCTATTCCTGTAAAGCAAGATGTATTGACGGCTACACGTCCAATTCTCGTTAAATGAGGTCTTCTACTCCAACATTCAAATTAAACAAGCTGACTTACTTTGGTATTACAGTAAATCAAGATGTATTGACGGCTACACGTTCAATTGTCTTTAAATGAGGTCTTCTACTCCGACATTCAAAGTAAACAAGCTGATTTACTTTGCTATTACAGGATAGCAAGATCTATTGACGGCTAGAAATCCAATTGTCGTTAAAAGAGGTCCTGCCCCCACATTCAAATTAAACAGTCTGATTTACTTTGCTACTACAGTAATGCCAGATGTATTGACGGCTAGACGTATAATTGGCGTTAAATTATGTTTTCTACCACATTCAAATTAAACAATGTGATTTACTTTGCTATTACAGTAAAGCAAGATGTATTGACGGCTAGACGTCCAATTGTCGTTAAATGAGGTCTTTTACTCCGACATTCAAATTAAACAAGCTGGTTTACTTTGCTATTGCAGTAAAGCTAGATGTATTGACGGCTAGACGTCCAATTGTCGTTAAATGAGGTCTTCTACAAGACATTCAATTTAAACAAGCTGATTTATTTTGCTATTACAGTAGAGCAAGATGTATTGACGGCTAGACGTGCAATTGTCGTTAAATGAGGTCTTCTACTCCGACATTCAAATTAAACAAGCTGATTTACACTGCTATTACAGTAAAGCAAGATGTATTGACGGCTAGACGTCCAATTGTCGTTAAATGAGGTCTTCTACTAAGACATTCAATTTAAACAAGCTGATTTATTTCGCTATTACAGTAAAGCAAGATGTATTGACGGCTACACGTCCAATGGTCGTTAAATGAGGTCTTCTACAACAACATTCATATTAAACAACTTAATTTAATTTGCTATTACAGTAAAGCATGATGTATTGATGGCTAGACATCCAATTGTCGTTAAATGAGGTCTTCTACTCCGACATTCAAATTAAACAAGGTGATATACTTTGCTATTGCAGTAAAGCAAGATGTATTGACGGCTAGACGTCCAATTGGCTTTAAAAGAGGTTTTCAGCTGCCACATTCAAATTAAACAAGCTGATTTACTTTGCTATTACAGTAAAGCAAGATGTATTGACGGCTACAAGTCCAATACTCTTTAAATGAGGTCTTCTACTCCGACATTCAATTTAAACAAGCTGATTTATTTTGCTATTACAGTAAAGCAAGATGTATTGACAGCCAGACGTCCAATTGTCTTTAAATGAGGTCTTCTACTCCGACATTCAAATTAAACAAGCTGATTTTCTTTGCTATTCCTGTAAAGCAAGATGTATTGACGGCTACACGTCCAATTCTCGTTAAATGAGGTCTTCTACTCCAACATTCAAATTAAACAAGCTGACTTACTTTGGTATTACAGTAAATCAAGATGTATTGACGGCTACACGTTCAATTGTCTTTAAATGAGGTCTTCTACTCCGACATTCAAAGTAAACAAGCTGATTTACTTTGCTATTACAGGATAGCAAGATCTATTGACGGCTAGAAATCCAATTGTCGTTAAAAGAGGTCCTGCCCCCACATTCAAATTAAACAGTCTGATTTACTTTGCTACTACAGTAATGCCAGATGTATTGACGGCTAGACGTATAATTGGCGTTAAATTATGTTTTCTACCACATTCAAATTAAACAATGTGATTTACTTTGCTATTACAGTAAAGCAAGATGTATTGACGGCTAGACGTCCAATTGTCGTTAAATGAGGTCTTTTACTCCGACATTCAAATTAAACAAGCTGGTTTACTTTGCTATTGCAGTAAAGCTAGATGTATTGACGGCTAGACGTCCAATTGTCGTTAAATGAGGTCTTCTACAAGACATTCAATTTAAACAAGCTGATTTATTTTGCTATTACAGTAGAGCAAGATGTATTGACGGCTAGACGTGCAATTGTCGTTAAATGAGGTCTTCTACTCCGACATTCAAATTAAACAAGCTGATTTACACTGCTATTACAGTAAAGCAAGATGTATTGACGGCTAGACGTCCAATTGTCGTTAAATGAGGTCTTCTACTAAGACATTCAATTTAAACAAGCTGATTTATTTCGCTATTACAGTAAAGCAAGATGTATTGACGGCTACACGTCCAATGGTCGTTAAATGAGGTCTTCTACAACAACATTCATATTAAACAACTTAATTTAATTTGCTATTACAGTAAAGCATGATGTATTGATGGCTAGACATCCAATTGTCGTTAAATGAGGTCTTCTACTCCGACATTCAAATTAAACAAGGTGATATACTTTGCTATTGCAGTAAAGCAAGATGTATTGACGGCTAGACGTCCAATTGGCTTTAAAAGAGGTTTTCAGCTGCCACATTCAAATTAAACAAGCTGATTTACTTTGCTATTACAGTAAAGCAAGATGTATTGACGGCTACAAGTCCAATACTCTTTAAATGAGGTCTTCTACTCCGACATTCAATTTAAACAAGCTGATTTATTTTGCTATTACAGTAAAGCAAGATGTATTGACAGCCAGACGTCCAATTGTCTTTAAATGAGGTCTTCTACTCCGACATTCAAATTAAACAAGCTGATTTTCTTTGCTATTCCTGTAAAGCAAGATGTATTGACGGCTACACGTCCAATTCTCGTTAAATGAGGTCTTCTACTCCAACATTCAAATTAAACAAGCTGACTTACTTTGGTATTACAGTAAATCAAGATGTATTGACGGCTACACGTTCAATTGTCTTTAAATGAGGTCTTCTACTCCGACATTCAAAGTAAACAAGCTGATTTACTTTGCTATTACAGGATAGCAAGATCTATTGACGGCTAGACATCCAATTGTCGTTAAAAGAGGTCCTGCCCCCACATTCAAATTAAACAATCTGATTTACTTTGCTACTACAGTAATGCCAGATGTATTGACGGCTAGACGTATAATTGGCGTTAAATTATGTTTTCTACCACATTCAAATTAAACAATGTGATTTACTTTGCTATTACAGTAAAGCAAGATGTATTGACGGCTAGACGTCCAATTGTCGTTAAATGAGGTCTTTTACTCCGACATTCAAATTAAACAAGCTGATTTACTTTGCTATTGTTGTAAAGCAAGATATATTGACGCCTTCACGTACAATTGTCGTTAAATGAGGTCTTCTAATCCGACATTCAAATTAAACTAGCTGATTTACTTTGCTATTATAGTAAATCAAGATGTATTGACAGCTAGACGTACAATTGTCGTTAAATGAGGTCTTCTACTCCGACATTCAAATTAATCAAGCTGATTTAATTTGCTACCACAGTAAAGAAAGATGTATTGACGGCTACACGTCTAATTGTCGTTAAATGAGGTCTTCTACTCCGACATTCAAATAAACAAGCTGGTTTACTTTGCTATTGCAGTAAAGCTAGATGTATTGACGGCTAGACGTGCAATTGTCGTTAAATGAGGTCTTCTACTCCGACATTCAAATTAAACAAGCTGATTTACACTGCTATTACAGTAAAGCAAGATGTATTGACGGCTAGACGTCCAATTGTCGTTAAATGAGGTCTTCTACTGAGACATTCAATTTAAACAAGCTGATTTATTTCGCTATTACAGTAAAGCAAGATGTATTGACGGCTACACGTCCAATGGTCGTTAAATGAGGTCTTCTACAACAACATTCATATTAAACAACTTAATTTAATTTGCTATTACAGTAAAGCATGATGTATTGATGGCTAGACATCCAATTGTCGTTAAATGAGGTCTTCTACTCCGACATTCAAATTAAACAAGGTGATATACTTTGCTATTGCAGTAAAGCAAGATGTATTGACGGCTAGACGTCCAATTGGCTTTAAAAGAGGTTTTCAGCTGCCACATTCAAATTAAACAAGCTGATTTACTTTGCTATTACAGTAAAGCAAGATGTATTGACGGCTACAATTCCAATACTCTTTAAATGAGGTCTTCTACTCCGACATTCCATTTAAACAAGCTGATTTATTTTGCTATTACAGTAAAGCAAGATGTATTGACGGCTAGACGTCTAATTTTCGTAAAATGAGGTCTTCTGCACCGACATTCAAATTAAACAAACAGATTTACTTTGCTATTGCAGTAAAGCAAAATGAATTGACGGCTAGTCTTCCAATTGTCGTTAAATGAGGTCTTCTGCACAGACATTGAAATTAAACAAGCTGATTTACTTTGCAATTACAGTAAAGCAAGATGTAATGACGGCTAGACATTCAATTGTCTTTAAATGAGGTCTTCTACGACATTCCAATTAAACAATCTGATTTTCTTTGCTATTACATTAAGGCAAGATGTATTGACGGCTACACGTCCAATTGTCGTTAAATGAGGTCTTCTACTCCGACATTCATTTTAAACAATCTGATTCACTTTGCTATTATAGTAAAGCAAGATGTATTGACGCCTAGGCGTCCAATTGTCGTTTAATGAGGTCTTCTACTCCGACATTCAAATTAAAAATTATGATTTATTTTGCTATTGCAGTAAATCAAGGTGTATTGACGGATAGACGTACAATTGTCGTTAAATGAGGTCTTCTACTCCGACATTCAAATTAAACAAGCTAATTTATTTTGCTATCACAGTAAAGCAAGATGTATTGACGGCTACACGTCCAATTGTCGTTAAATGAGGACTTCTACTCCGACATTCAATGTAAACAAGCTGATTTATTTTGCTATTGTAGTAAAGGTAGATGTATTGACAGCTAGACGTACAATTGTCGTTAAATGAGGTCTTCTACTCCGACATTCAAATTAAACAAACTGATTTATTTTGCTATTACAGTAAAGCAAGATCTATTGACAGCCAGACGTCCTATTGTCGTAAAATGAGGTCCTCTACACCGACATTCAAATTAAACAAGCTGATTTACTTTGCTGTTACAGTAAAGCAAGATGTATTGATGGGTAGACGAACAATTGTCGTTAAATGAGGTCTTCTACTCCGACATTCAAATTAAACAAGCTGATTTAATTTGCTATTACAGTAAAGCAAGATGTATTGACGGCTACACGTCCAATGGTCGTTAAATGAGGTCTTCTACTCCGACATTAAATTTAAACAATCTGATTTAATTTGCTATTAAAGTAAAGCAAGATGTATTGACGGCTATATGTCCAATTGTCGTTAAATGAAGTCTTCTACTGCGACATTCAAATTAAACAAGCTGATTTAATTTGGTATTGCAGTAAAGCAAGATATATTGACGGCTACACGTCCACTGGTCGTTAAATGAGGTCTTCTACTCCGACATTCAAATTAAACAAGCTGATTTATTTTGCTATTACTGTAAAGCAAGATGTATTGACGGCTACACGTCCAGTTGTCGTTAAATGAAGTCTTCTACTCCGACATTCTAATTCAATAAGCTGATTTAATTTGCTATTACAGCAAATCAAGATGTTTTGACGGCTACACATCCAATGGTCGTTAAATGAGGTCTTCTACTCCGACATTAAATTTAAACAATCTGATTTAATTTGCTATTAAAGTAAAGCAAGATGTATTGACGGCTAGACTTCCAATTGTCGTTAATGAGGTCTTCTACTCCGACATTCAAATTAAACAAGCTGATTTATATTGCTATTACAGTAAAGCAATATGTATTGACGGCTACATGTCCAATTCTCGTTAAATGAGGTCTTCTACTCCGACATTCAAAATAAACAAGCTGATATATTTTGCTATTACAGTAAAGCAAGATGTATTGACGGCTACACGTCCCATTTTTGTTAAAAGAAATCTTCTACACCGACATTCAAAATAAACAAGCTGATATATTTTGCTATTACAGTAAAGCAAGATGTATTGACGGCTACACGTCCCATTTTTGTTAAAAGAAATCTTCTACACCGACATTCAAATTAAACAAGCCGATTTATTTTGCTATTACTGTAAAGCAAGATGTATTGACGGCTAGACATCCAACTTTCGTTAAATGAGGTCTCCTACGACAGTCAAATTACACAAGCGGATTTACATTGCTATTACAGAAAAGCCAGATGTATTGACGGCTACACATCCAATTGTCGTTAAATGAGGTCCTCTACTCCGACATTCAAATTCAACAAGCTGATTTACTTTGCTTTTATTGTAAAGCAAGATGTATTGACGGCTAGACGTCCAAATGTCGTTAAATGATGTCTTCTACTCCGACATTCAATTTAAACAATCTGACTTACTTTGCTATTACAGTAAAGCAAGATGTATTGATGGCTAGACATCCAATTGTCGTTAAATGAGGACTTCTACTACGACCTTCAAATTAAACAAGCTGATTGTCTTTGCTATTACAGTAAAGCAAGATGTATTGACGACTAGATGTCCAATTGTCGTCAAATGAAATCTTCTGCTCCCACATTCTATCTAAACAAGCTAATTCATTTGCTATTACAGTAAAGCAAGATGTATTGACGGCTAGAACTCCAATTGTCGTTAAATGAGCTCTCCTACTCAGACATTCAAATTAAACAAGCTGATTTACTTTGCTATTACAGTAAAGCAAGATGTATTGACGGCTACACTTCCAATTGTCGTTAAATGAGATATTCTACCCCGACATTCAAATTAAACAAGCTGATTAATTTGCTACTACAGTAAAGCCAGTTTTATTGACATTTAGACGTACAATTGTCGGTAAATTAAGTCTTCTACGACATTCAAATTAAACAATCTGATTTATTTTGGTATTACGGCAAACCAGATGTATTGACGGCAAGACGTCCAAAAGTCGTTAAATGATGTCTTTTGCTCCCACATTCCAATTAAACAAGCTGATTTACTTTGCTATTACAGTAGAGCAAGATGTATTTACGTCTAGGCCTCGAATTGTCGTCAAATGAGGTCTTCTACTCCGACATTCAAATTAAACAAGCTGATTTACTTTGCTATTACAGTAAAGCAAGATTTATTGACGGCTACACTTCCAATTGTCGTAAAATGAGGCCTTCTACTCCCACATTCAAATCAATCAAGCTGATTTACTTTGCTATTACAGTAAAGCAAGATGTATTGACGTCTAGACGTCCAATTGTCGTTAAATGAGGTTTTCTACTCCGATATTTAAATTAAACAAGCTGATTTACTTTGCTATTACAGAAAAGCAAGAAGTATTGACGGCTAGATGTTAATTTGACGTTAAATGAGGTCTTCTGCTCCGACATTCCTATTAAACAAGCTGATTTACTTTGCTTTTCTTGTAAAGCAAGATGTATTGATAGCAAGACGTCCAATTGTCGGTAAATGGGGTCTTCTACCCAGACATTCAAATTAAACAATCTGATTTATTCTGCTATTACAGTAAAGCAATATGTATTGACGGCTAGACGTCCAATTGTCGTTAAATGAGGTTTTCTACACCGACATTCAAATTAAACAAGCTGATTTACTTTGCTATTACAGTAAAGCAAGATGTATTGATGGCTAGGTTTCCATTTGACATTAAATGAGGTCTACTCCGACATTCAAATTAAGCAAGCCGCTTTGCTTTGCAATTACAGTAAAGCAAGATGTATTGACGGCTACACGTCCAATTGTCCTTAAATGAGGTCTTCTACTCCGACATTTAAATTAAACAAGCAGATTTAATTTGCTATTACCTTTAAGCAAGAAGTATTGACGGCTACACGTCCAATTGTCGTTAAATGAGGTTTTCTACAAAGACATTCAAATTAAACATTGTGATTTATTTTGCTATTACAGTAAAGCAAGATGTATTGATGGCTAGAGGTCCAATTGTCGTTAAATGAGGTTTTCTACTCCAACATTCAAAGTAAACAGGCTGATTTACTTTGCAATGACAGTAATGCAAGATGTATTGACGGTTAGACGACCAATTGTCGTTAAATGAGTTCTTCTACTCCCACATTCAAATTAAGCAAGCTGATTTATTTTGCTATTACAGTAAAGCAATATGTATTGAAGGCTACACGTCCAATTGTCGTTAAATGAGGTCTTCTATTCCGACATTCAAATTAAACAAGCTGATTTACTTTGCTATTACAGTAAAGCAAGATGTATTGACGGCTAGACGTCCATTTGTCGTTAAATGAGTTCTTCTACTCCGACATTGAAATTAAACAAGCTGATTTATTTTGCTATTCCTGTAAAGCAAGATGTATTGACAGCTAGACGTCCAATTGTCGTTAAATGAGGTCTTCTACTCCGACATTCAAATTAAACAAGCTGATTTACTTTGCTATTACAGGAAATCAAGTCGTATTGACGGTTACACGACCAATTGTCGTTAAATGAGGTTTTCTACTCCGACATTCAAATTAAACAAGCTGATTTTCTTTGCTAATACAGTAAAGCAAGATGTATTGACGGCTCGACATCCAATTGTCGTTAAATGAGGTCTTCTACACCGACATTCAAATTAAACAAGCTGATTTTCTTTGCTAATACAGTAAAGCCAGATGTATTGACGGCTCGACATCCAATTGTCGTTAAATGAGGTCTTCTACTCCGACATACAAATTAAACAAGCTGATTTTCTTTGCTAATACAGTAAAGCCAGATGTATTGACAGCTAGACGTACAATTGCCGGTAAATGAGGTCTTCTACGACATTCAAATTAAACTATTTGATTTCCTTTGCTATTACAGTAAAGCAAGATGTATTGACGGCTAGACATCCAATTGTCGTTAAAAGAGGTCCTGCTCCCACATTCAAATTAAACAATCTGATTTATTTGCTATTACAGTAATGCCAGATGTATTGACGGCTAGACGTATAATTGGCGTTAAATTAGGTCTTCTAAGACATTCAAATTAAACAATGTGATTTATTTTGCTATTACAGTAAAGCAAGATGTATTGACGGCTAGACGTCCAATCGTCGTTAAATGAGGTCTTCTACTCCAAAATTCAAATTAAACAAACTGACTTATTTTGCTATTACAGTGAAGCAAGATGTATTGACAGCCAGACGTCCTATTGTCGTTAAATGAGGTCTTCTACACCGACATTCAAATTAATCAAGCTGATTTACTTTGCTGTTACAGTAAAGTAAGTTGTATTGATGGCTAGATGTCCAATTGTCGTTAAATGAGGTCTTCTACTCCGACATTCAAATTAAACATTCTGATTTACTTTGCTATTACAGTAAAGCAAGATGTATTGACGGCTACACATCCAATTGTCGTTAAATGAGGTCTTCTACTCCGACATTCAAATTAAACAAGCTGATTTACTTTGCTATTACAATAAAGCCAGATGTATTGACAGCTAGACGTACAATTGCCGGTAAATGAGGTCTTCTACACATTCAAATTAAACAATGTGATTTACTTTGCTATTACAGTAAATCAAGATGTATTGACGGCTAGACGTCCAATTGTCGTTAAATGAAGTCTTCTACTCCGACATTCTTATTAAACAAAGTTAATTTGCTTTGCTATTACAGTAAAGCAAGATGTATTGACGGCTACACGTCCAATTGTCGTTAAACGAAGTCTTCTCCTCCGACATTCAAATTAAACAAACTGATTTGCTTTGCTATTACAGTAAAGCAAATTGTATTTACGGCTAGAAATCCAATTGTCGTTAAATGAGGTCTTGTACGACATTTAAATTAAACAAGCTGATTTACTTTGCTAATACAGTAAAGCAAGATGTATTGACGGCTCGACATCCAATTGTCGTTAAATGAGGTTTTCTACACCGACATTCAAATTAAACAAGCTGATTTTCTTTGCTAATACAGTAAAGCCAGATGTATTGACGGCTCGACATCCAATTGTCGTTAAATGAGGTCTTCTACTCCGACATACAAATTAAACAAGCTGATTTTCTTTGCTAATACAGTAAAGCCAGATGTATTGACAGCTAGACGTACAATTGCCGGTAAATGAGGTCTTCTACGACATTCAAATTAAACTATTTGATTTCCTTTGCTATTACAGTAAAGCAAGATGTATTGACGGCTAGACATCCAATTGTCGTTAAAAGAGGTCCTGCTCCCACATTCAAATTAAACAATCTGATTTATTTGCTATTACAGTAATGCCAGATGTATTGACGGCTAGACGTATAATTGGCGTTAAATTAGGTCTTCTAAGACATTCAAATTAAACAATGTGATTTATTTTGCTATTACAGTAAAGCAAGATGTATTGACGGCTAGACGTCCAATCGTCGTTAAATGAGGTCTTCTACTCCAAAATTCAAATTAAACAAACTGACTTATTTTGCTATTACAGTGAAGCAAGATGTATTGACAGCCAGACGTCCTATTGTCGTTAAATGAGGTCTTCTACACCGACATTCAAATTAATCAAGCTGATTTACTTTGCTGTTACAGTAAAGTAAGTTGTATTGATGGCTAGATGTCCAATTGTCGTTAAATGAGGTCTTCTACTCCGACATTCAAATTAAACATTCTGATTTACTTTGCTATTACAGTAAAGCAAGATGTATTGACGGCTACACATCCAATTGTCGTTAAATGAGGTCTTCTACTCCGACATTCAAATTAAACAAGCTGATTTACTTTGCTATTACAATAAAGCCAGATGTATTGACAGCTAGACGTACAATTGCCGGTAAATGAGGTCTTCTACACATTCAAATTAAACAATGTGATTTACTTTGCTATTACAGTAAATCAAGATGTATTGACGGCTAGACGTCCAATTGTCGTTAAATGAAGTCTTCTACTCCGACATTCTTATTAAACAAAGTTAATTTGCTTTGCTATTACAGTAAAGCAAGATGTATTGACGGCTACACGTCCAATTGTCGTTAAACGAAGTCTTCTCCTCCGACATTCAAATTAAACAAACTGATTTGCTTTGCTATTACAGTAAAGCAAATTGTATTTACGGCTAGAAATCCAATTGTCGTTAAATGAGGTCTTGTACGACATTTAAATTAAACAAGCTGATTTACTTTGCTATTACAGTAAAGCAAGATGTATTGACGGCTACACGTCCAATTGTCGTTAAATGAGGTCTTCTATGCCGACACTCAAATTAAGGAAGCTGATTTACTTTGCTATTACATTAAATCAAGATGTATTGACGGCTACACGTCCAATTGTCGTTAAATGAGGTCTTGTACGACATTCAAATTAAACAAGCTGATTTATTTTGCTATTACAGTAAAGCAAGATGTATTGACGGCTAGAAGTCCAATTGTCGTTAAATGAAGAATTCTACTCGGACATACAATTTAAACAATCTGATTTACTTTGCTATTATTGTAAAGCAAGATGTATTGACGGCTAGACGTCCAGTTGTCGTTAATGAGGTCTTCTACAACGACATTCAAAATAAAAAATATGATTTATTTTGCTATGACAGTAAAGCAAGATGTATTGACGGCTACACGTCCTATTGTCGTTAAATGATGTCTTCTACTACGACATTCAAATTAAACAAGCTGATTTACATTGCTATTATTGTAAAGCAAGATGTATTGACGGCTACACGTTCAATTGTCGTTATATGAGGTCTACTCCGATATTTAAATTAAACAAGCTGATTTATTTTGCTATGACAGTAAAGCAAGATGTATTGACTGCTACACGTTCAATTGTCGTTAAATGAGGTCTTCTACACCGACATTGACATTAAACAAGCTGATTTACTTTGCTATTACAGTAAAGCAAGATCTATTGAGGGCTAGAAGTCCAATTGTCGTTAAATGAGGTTTTCTAATCCGACATTCATATTAAACAATCTGATTTACTTTGCTATCATTGTAAGGCAAGATATATTGACGGCTACACGTCCAATTGTCGTTAAAGGAGGACTTCTGCTCCGACATTCAAATTAAACAAGCTGATTTATGTTGCTATTACAGTAAAGCAAGATGTATTGACGGCTACACGTCCAATGGTCGTTAAATGAGGTCTTCTACGACATTCAAATTAAACAAGCTAATTTATTTTGCTATTACAGTAAAGCAAGATGTATTGACGTCTAGACGTCCAATTGTCGTTAAATGAGGTTTTCTACTCCGATATTTAAATTAAACAAGCTGATTTACTTTGCTATTACAGAAAAGCAAGAAGTATTGACGGTTAGATGTTAATTTGACGTTAAATGAGGTCTTCTGCTCCGACATTCCTATTAAACAAGCTGATTTACTTTGCTTTTCTTGTAAAGCAAGATGTATTGATAGCAAGACGTTCAATTGTCGGTAAATGGGGTCTTCTACCCAGACATTCAAATTAAACAATCTGATTTATTCTGCTATTACAGTAAAGCAATATGTATTGACGGCTAGACGTCCAATTGTCGTTAAATGAGGTTTTCTACACCGACATTCAAATTAAACAAGCTGATTTACTTTGCTATTACAGTAAAGCAAGATGTATTGATGGCTAGGTTTCCATTTGACATTAAATGAGGTCTACTCCGACATTCAAATTAAGCAAGCCGCTTTGCTTTGCAATTACAGTAAAGCAAGATGTATTGACGGCTACACGTCCAATTGTCCTTAAATGAGGTCTTCTACTCCGACATTTAAATTAAACAAGCAGATTTAATTTGCTATTACCTTTAAGCAAGAAGTATTGACGGCTACACGTCCAATTGTCGTTAAATGAGGTTTTCTACAAAGACATTCAAATTAAACATTGTGATTTATTTTGCTATTACAGTAAAGCAAGATGTATTGATGGCTAGAGGTCCAATTGTCGTTAAATGAGGTTTTCTACTCCAACATTCAAAGTAAACAGGCTGATTTACTTTGCAATGACAGTAATGCAAGATGTATTGACGGTTAGACGACCAATTGTCGTTAAATGAGTTCTTCTACTCCCACATTCAAATTAAGCAAGCTGATTTATTTTGCTATTACAGTAAAGCAATATGTATTGAAGGCTACACGTCCAATTGTCGTTAAATGAGGTCTTCTATTCCGACATTCAAATTAAACAAGCTGATTTACTTTGCTATTACAGTAAAGCAAGATGTATTGACGGCTAGACGTCCATTTGTCGTTAAATGAGTTCTTCTACTCCGACATTGAAATTAAACAAGCTGATTTATTTTGCTATTCCTGTAAAGCAAGATGTATTGACAGCTAGACGTCCAATTGTCGTTAAATGAGGTCTTCTACTCCGACATTCAAATTAAACAAGCTGATTTACTTTGCTATTACAGGAAATCAAGTCGTATTGACGGTTACACGACCAATTGTCGTTAAATGAGGTTTTCTACTCCGACATTCAAATTAAACAAGCTGATTTTCTTTGCTAATACAGTAAAGCAAGATGTATTGACGGCTCGACATCCAATTGTCGTTAAATGAGGTCTTCTACACCGACATTCAAATTAAACAAGCTGATTTTCTTTGCTAATACAGTAAAGCCAGATGTATTGACGGCTCGACATCCAATTGTCGTTAAATGAGGTCTTCTACTCCGACATACAAATTAAACAAGCTGATTTTCTTTGCTAATACAGTAAAGCCAGATGTATTGACAGCTAGACGTACAATTGCCGGTAAATGAGGTCTTCTACGACATTCAAATTAAACTATTTGATTTCCTTTGCTATTACAGTAAAGCAAGATGTATTGACGGCTAGACATCCAATTGTCGTTAAAAGAGGTCCTGCTCCCACATTCAAATTAAACAATCTGATTTATTTGCTATTACAGTAATGCCAGATGTATTGACGGCTAGACGTATAATTGGCGTTAAATTAGGTCTTCTAAGACATTCAAATTAAACAATGTGATTTATTTTGCTATTACAGTAAAGCAAGATGTATTGACGGCTAGACGTCCAATCGTCGTTAAATGAGGTCTTCTACTCTAAAATTCAAATTAAACAAACTGACTTATTTTGCTATTACAGTGAAGCAAGATGTATTGACAGCCAGACGTCCTATTGTCGTTAAATGAGGTCTTCTACACCGACATTCAAATTAATCAAGCTGATTTACTTTGCTGTTACAGTAAAGTAAGTTGTATTGATGGCTAGATGTCCAATTGTCGTTAAATGAGGTCTTCTACTCCGACATTCAAATTAAACATTCTGATTTACTTTGCTATTACAGTAAAGCAAGATGTATTGACGGCTACACATCCAATTGTCGTTAAATGAGGTCTTCTACTCCGACATTCAAATTAAACAAGCTGATTTACTTTGCTATTACAATAAAGCCAGATGTATTGACAGCTAGACGTACAATTGCCGGTAAATGAGGTCTTCTACACATTCAAATTAAACAATGTGATTTACTTTGCTATTACAGTAAATCAAGATGTATTGACGGCTAGACGTCCAATTGTCGTTAAATGAAGTCTTCTACTCCGACATTCTTATTAAACAAAGTTAATTTGCTTTGCTATTACAGTAAAGCAAGATGTATTGACGGCTACACGTCCAATTGTCGTTAAACGAAGTCTTCTCCTCCGACATTCAAATTAAACAAACTGATTTGCTTTGCTATTACAGTAAAGCAAATTGTATTTACGGCTAGAAATCCAATTGTCGTTAAATGAGGTCTTGTACGACATTTAAATTAAACAAGCTGATTTACTTTGCTATTACAGTAAAGCAAGATGTATTGACGGCTACACGTCCAATTGTCGTTAAATGAGGTCTTCTATGCCGACACTCAAATTAAGGAAGCTGATTTACTTTGCTATTACATTAAATCAAGATGTATTGACGGCTACACGTCCAATTGTCGTTAAATGAGGTCTTGTACGACATTCAAATTAAACAAGCTGATTTATTTTGCTATTACAGTAAAGCAAGATGTATTGACGGCTAGAAGTCCAATTGTCGTTAAATGAAGAATTCTACTCGGACATACAATTTAAACAATCTGATTTACTTTGCTATTATTGTAAAGCAAGATGTATTGACGGCTAGACGTCCAGTTGTCGTTAATGAGGTCTTCTACAACGACATTCAAAATAAAAAATATGATTTATTTTGCTATGACAGTAAAGCAAGATGTATTGACGGCTACACGTCCTATTGTCGTTAAATGATGTCTTCTACTACGACATTCAAATTAAACAAGCTGATTTACATTGCTATTATTGTAAAGCAAGATGTATTGACGGCTACACGTTCAATTGTCGTTATATGAGGTCTACTCCGATATTTAAATTAAACAAGCTGATTTATTTTGCTATGACAGTAAAGCAAGATGTATTGACTGCTACACGTTCAATTGTCGTTAAATGAGGTCTTCTACACCGACATTGACATTAAACAAGCTGATTTACTTTGCTATTACAGTAAAGCAAGATCTATTGAGGGCTAGAAGTCCAATTGTCGTTAAATGAGGTTTTCTAATCCGACATTCATATTAAACAAGCTGATTTACTTTGCTATCATTGTAAGGCAAGATATATTGACGGCTACACGTCCAATTGTCGTTAAAGGAGGTCTTCTGCTCCGACATTCAAATTAAACAAGCTGATTTATGTTGCTATTACAGTAAAGCAAGATGTATTGACGGCTACACGTCCAATGGTCGTTAAATGAGGTCTTCTACGACATTCAAATTAAACAAGCTAATTTATTTTGCTATTACAGTAAAGCAAGATGTATTGACGACTAGACGTCCAATTGTCGTTAAATGCGGTCTTCAACTCCGACATTCAAATTAAACAAGCTGATTTATTTTGCTATTACAGTAAAGCAAGATGTATTGACGACTAGACGTCCAATTGTCGTTAAATGCCGTCTACTCCGACATTCAAATTAAAGAATCTGATTTACTTTGCTATTACAGTAAAGCAAGATATATTGACGGCTACACGTCCAATTGTCGTTAAATGAGGTCTTCTACTCCGACATTCAATTTAAACAAGCTGATTTATTTGCTATTACAATAAAGCAAGATGTATTGACGGCTACACGTCCAATTGTGGTTAAATGAAGTCTTCTACTCAGAAATTCTAATTAAACAAGCCAATTTACTTTGCTATTGCAGTAAAGTAAGACGTGTTGACGGCTACATGTCCAATTCTCGTTAAATGAGGTCTTCTACTCCGACATTCAATTTAAACAAGCTGATATATTTTGCTATTACAGTAAAGCAAGATGTATTGACGGCTAGACGTCCAGTTTTCGTTAAATGAAGTCTCCTACACCGACATTGAAATTAAACAAGCTGATTTACTTTGCTATTACAGTAAAGCAAGATGTATTGACAGATAGACGTGCAATTGTCGTTAAATGAGGTCTTCTCCGCCGACATTCAAATTAAACAAGCTGTTTTACTTTGCTATTACAGTAAAGCAAGGTATATTGACGGCTACACGTCCAATGGTCGTTGAATGAGGTCTTCTACTCCGACATTCAAATTAAAGAAACTGATTTACTTTGATATTACAGTAAATCAAGATGTATTGACGGCTACACGTCCAATTGTCGTTAAATGAATTTTCTACATCGACATTCTAATTAAACAGGCTGAATTACATAGCTATTACAGTAAAGCAAGATGTATTGACGGCTACACGTCCAGTTGTCGTTAAATTAAGTTTTCTACCCCGACCTTCTAATTAAACAAGCTAATTTGTTTTGCTATTGCAGTAAAGCAAATGTGTTGACGGCTACACGTCCAATTGTCGTTAAATGACGTCTTCTATTCCGACATTCAAATTAAACAAGCTGATTTACTTTGCTATAACAGTAAATCAAGATGTATTGATGGCTAAACGCCTAATTGTCGTTAAATGAGGTCTTCTACTCCGACATTCAAATTAAACAAGCGGATTCACTTTGCTATTACAGTAAAGCAAGATGTATTGACGGCTAGACTTCCAATTGTCGTTAAATGAAGTTTTCTACTCCGACAATCTAATTAAACGAGCTAATTTACTTTGATATTACAGTAAAGCAAGATGTATTGATGGCTACACGTCCAATTGTCATTAAATGAGGTCTTCTACTCCGACATTCAAATTAAACAAGCTGATTTCCTTTGCAATGACAGTAAATCAAGATGTATTGACGGCTACACGTCCAATTGTCGTTAAATGAGGTTTTCTAGTCCGACATTGAATTTATACAAGCTGATTTATTTTGCTATTAGAGTAAAGGAATATGTATTGTCGCCTAGACGTCCAGTTTTCTTTAAATGAGGTCTTCTACTCCGACATTGAAATTAAACATGCTGATTTACATTGCTATTACAGTACAGCAAGATGTATTGACGGCTACACGTCCAATTGTCGTGAAATGAGGTCTTCTACTCCGACATTCAAATTAAACAAGCTGATTTATTTTGCTATTACAGTAAAGTAAGATGTATTTACAGCTAGACGTCCATTTTTCGTTAAATGAGGTTTTCTCCTCCGACGTTCAAATTAAACAAGCTGATTCACTTTGCTATTACAGTAAAGCAAGATGTCTTGACAGCTAGACGTCCAATTGTCGTTAAATGAGGACTTATACTCCGACATTCAAATTAAACTAGCTGATTTACTTTGCTATTACAGTAAAGCAAGATGTATTGACGGCTAGACATCCAATTGTCGTTAAATGAGGTTTTCTACACCGACATTCAAATTAAACAAGCTGATTTACTTTGCTATTACAGTAAATCAAGATGTATTGACGGTTACACGACCAATTGTCGGTAAATGAGGTATTCTACTTAGACGTTCATTTTAAACAAGCTGATTTATTTTGCTATCACAGTAAAGCAAGATGGCAAGATGTATTGACGGCTAGACGTGCAATTGTCGTTAAATGAGGTCTTCTACTCCGACATTCAATTTAAACAAACTCATTCACTTTGCTAATACAGTAAATCAAGATGTATTGACAGCTACACAACCAATGTTCGTTAAAAGAGGTCTTCTACTCCAACATCCAAATTAAACAACCTAATTTAATTTCCTATTAACGTAAAGCAAAATGAATTGACGGCTACACGTCCAATGATCGTTAAATGAGGTTTTATACTGCGACATTCAAATTAAACAAGCTGATTTACTTTGCTATTACAGTAAAGCCAGATGTATTGACAGCTAGACGTACAATTGCCGGTAAATGAGGTCTTCTACGACATTCAAATTAAACAATGGGATTTACTTTGCTATTATTGTAAAGCAAGATGTATTGAGGCTAGACGTCCAATTGTCGTCAAATGAGGCCTTCTACTCCGACATTCAAATTAAACAAAATGATTTACTTTGCTATGACAGTAAAGCAAGATGTATGGACGGCTAGACTCCCAATTGTCGTTAAATGAGGTATTCTACACCGACATTCAAATTAAAGAATTTGATTTACTTTGGTATTACAGTAAAGCAAGATATATTGACGGCTACACGTCCAATGGTCGTTAAATGAGGTCTTCTAGTCCGACATTCAAACTAAAGAAACTGATTTACTTGCTATTACAGTAAAGCAAGATGTATTGACGGCTAGAAGTCCAATTGTTGTTAAATGCGGTCTTCTACTCTGACATTCAAATTAAACAAGCTGATTTATTTTGCTATTAGAGTAAAGCAAGATGTATTGACGGCTACACGTCCAGTTGTCGTTAAATTAAGTTTTCTACCCCGACCTTCTAATTAAACAAGCTAATTTGTTTTGCTATTGCAGTAAAGCAAATGTGTTGACGGCTACACGTCCAATTGTCGTTAAATGACGTCTTCTACTCCGACATTCAATTTAAACAAGCTGATTTATTTTGCTATTACAGTAAAGCAAGATGTATTGACGGCTAGACGTCCAATTGTCGTTAAATGAGGTCTTCTACGCCGACATTCAAATTAAACAAGATGATTTACTTTGCTATTACAGTAAAGCATGATATATTGACGGCTACAAGCCCAATGGTCGTTGAATGAGGTTTTCTATTCCGACATTCAAATTAAACAAGCTGATTTATTTGCTATAACAGTAAAGCAAGACGTCCCATTGTCGTTAAATGAGGTCTTCTACTCCGACATTCAAATTAAACAAGATGATTTACTTTGCTATGACAGTAAATCGAGATGTATTGACGGCTACACTTCCAATTGTCGTTAAATGAGGTCTTCTATTCCGACATTCAATTTAAACAAGCTGATTTTTTTGCTATTAGAGTAAAGCAAGATGTATTGCCGGCTAGACGTACAGTTGTCGTTAAATGAAGTCTTCTACTCCGACATTCTAATTAAACAAGTTAATTTACTTTGCTATTACAGTAAAGCAAGATGTATTGACGGCTAGACGTCCAATTGTCGTTAAATGAGTTCTTCTACTCCGACATTCTATATAAACAAACAAATTTATTTTGTTATTACAGTAAAGCAAGATGTATTGACGGCTACACGTCCAATTGTGGTTAAATGAGGTCTTCTACACCGACATTCAAATTAAACAAGCTGATTTATTTTGCTATTACAGTAAAGCATGATGTATTGACGGCTATATGTCCAATTGTCGTTAAATGAGGTCTTCTGCTCGAACATTCAAATTAAACAACCTAATTTACTTTGCTATTACAGTAAAGCAAGATGTATTGACGGCAAGACATCCAATTGTCGTTAAATGCGTTCTTCTATTCCGACATTCAAATTAAACAAGCTGATTTACATTGCTATTACAATAAAGCAAGATGTATTGACGGCTAGACTCCCAATTGTCGTTAAATGAGTTCTTCGACGCCGACAGTCAAATTAAAGAAGCTGATTTAATTTGCTATTACAGTAAAGCAAGATGTATTGACGGCTACATTTCCAATTGTCGTTAAATGAGGACTTCTACTCCGTCATTCAAAGTAAACAAGCTGATTTATTTTGCTATTTCAGTATAGCAAGATCTATTGACGGCTAGACGTCCAATTGTCGTTAAATGAGGTCTTCTACTCCGACATTCAATTTAAACAATCTGATTTACTTTGCTATTACAGTAAAGCAAGATGTATTGACGGCTAGAGATCCACTTGTCGTTAAATGAGGTCTTCTACTCCGATATTCAATTTAAACAAGCTGATTTACTTTGCTATGACAGTATACCCAGATGTATCGACGGCTAGACGTACAATTGTCGTTAATGAGGTGTTATACCCGACATTCAAATTAAACAAGCTGATTTGCTTTGCTTTTATTGTAAAGCAAGATGTATTGACGGCTACACGTCCAATTGTCTATAAATGAGGTCTTCTACACCGACATTTAAATTAAACAATCTGATTTACTTTGCTATTACAATAAAGCTAGATGTATTTACGGCTAGACATGCAATTGTCGTTAAATGAGATCTACTCCGACATTCAAATTAAACAAGCTGATTTACATTGCTCTTACAGTAATGCAAGATCTATTGATGGCTAGACATCCAATTGTCGTTAAATGAGGTCTCCGACTCCGACATTCAAATTAAACAAACTGATTTACATTGCTATTACAGTAAAGCCAGATGTATTGACGGCTAGACGTCCAATTGTCGTTAAATGAGGTCTTCTACTCCGACATTCAAATTAAACAAGCTGATTTACTTTGCTATTACAGTAAAGCAAGAAGTATTGACGGCTAGACGTCCAATTGTCGTTAAATGAGGTATTCTTCTCCGATATTCAAATTAAGCAGTCTGATTTACATGCTATTACAGTAAAGCAAGATGTATTGACGGCTAGACATCCAATTTTCGTTAAATGAAATCTTCTACTCCGACATTCAAATTAAACAAGCTGATTTACTTTGCTATTAGAGTAAAGCAAGATGTATTGACGGCAAGACGTCCAATTGTCGTTAAATGAGGACTTATACTCTGACTTTCCAATTAAGCATGTTGATTTACTTTGGTATTACAGTAAACGAAGATGTATTGACGGCAAGACGTCAATTGTCGTTAAATGAGGTCTTATACTCCGATATTCAAATCAAACAAGATGATTTACAATGCTATCACAGCAAAGCAATTGACGTATTGACAGCTAGACGTACAAATGTCGTTAAATGAGGTATTCTACTCCGACCTTCAAATTAAACAAGCTGATTTTCATTCCTATTATAGTAAAGCAAGATATATTGACGGCTAGACATCCAATTGTCTTTAAATGAGGTCTTCTACTCCGACATTCAAATTAAACAAGCTGATTTTCATTGCTATTACAGGAAAGCAAGATGTATTGACGGCTACACGTCCAATTGTCGTTAAATGAGGTCTTCTACTCCGACATTCAAATTAAACAAGCTGATTTACTTTGCTATGACAGTAAATCAAGATGTATTGACGGCTACACGTCCAACTGTGGTTAAATGAAGTCTTCTACTCCGACATTCAATTTCAAGAAGCTGATTTATTTTGCTATTACAGTAAAGCAAGATGTATTGACGGCTACACGTCCAATTGTCTTTAAATGAGGTCTCCTACTCCGACATTCAAATTAAACAAGCTGATTTACTTTGTTATTACAGTAAAGCAAGATGTATTGACGGCTAGTCGCTCAATTGTCTTTAAATGAGGTCTTCTACTCCGACATTCAAATTAAACAAGCTGATTCATTTTGCTATTATTGGAAAACAAGATATATTGACGCCTAGACGTCCAATTTTCTTTAAATGAGGTCTTCTACTACGACATTCAAATTAAACAAGCTGATTTACTTCGCTATTACAGAGAAGCAAGATGTATTGACGGCTACACGTCCAATTGTCGTTAAATGAAATCTTCTACTCCGACTTTCTAATTAAACAAGCTAATTTACTTTGCTATTGCAGTAAAGCAAGATGTGTTGACGGCTACACGACCAAATTTCGTTAAATGAGGTCTTCTACTCCGACATTCAATTTAAACAAGCTGATTCATTTTGCTATTACAGTAAAGCAAGATGTCTTGACGGCTACACGTCCAATTGTCGTTAAATGAGGTCTTCTACTCCGACATTCAAATTAAACAAGCTGATTTACTTTGTTAATACAGTAAAGCCAGATTTATTGACAGCTAGACATTCAATTGTCGTTAAATGCGGTCTTCTACGACATTCAAATTAAACTATCTGATTTATTTTGCTATTACAGTAAAGCAAGATGTATTGATGGCTACACGTCCAATTGTCGTTAAATGAGGTCTTCTACTCCGACATTCAAATTAAACAAGCTGATTTACTTTGCTATTACAGCAACGAAAAATGGACGTCTAGCTGTCAATACATCTTGCTTCACTGTAATAGCAAAGTAAATCAGCCTGTTTAATTTGAATGTCGGTGTAGAAGACCTCATTTAACGGCAATTGGACGTGTAGCCATCAATACATCTTGCTTTACTGTAATAGCAAAGTAAATCAGTTTGTTTAATTTGAATGTCGGAGTATGTCCTCATTTAACGACAATTGAACGCCTAGCCGTCAATACATCTTGCTTTACTGTCATAGCAAAGTAAATCAGATTGTTTATATTGAATGTCGGAGTAGAAGACCTCATTTAAGGACAATTAGACGTGTAGCCGTCAATACATCTTGCTTTACTCTAATAGCAAAGTAAATCAGCTTGTTTAAATTGAATGTCGGAGTAGAAGACCTCATTTAACGACAATTGGACGTCTAGCCGTCAGTTCATCTTGCTTTTCTGTAATAGCAAAGTAAATCAGCTTGTTTAATTTTAATGTCAGAATAGAAGATCTCATTTAACGACAATTGGACGTCTAGCCGACAATACATCTTGCTTTACTGTAATAGCAAAGTAAATCAGCTTGTTTAATTTGAATGTGGGAGCAGAAAACCTCATTTAACGACAATTGGACGTGTAGCCGTCAATACATCTTGTATGACTGCAATAGCATTGTAAATCATCTTGTTTGATTTGAATGTCGTAGAAGACCTCATTAAACGACAATCGACATCTAGCCGCCAATACATCTGGCTTTACTGTAATAGCAAAGTAAATCAACTTGTTTAATTGGAAGTTCGGAGTAGAAGACCTCATCTAACGTCAAATGGACATCTAGCCATCAATACATCTTGCTTTACTGTAATAGCAAAGTAAATCAGATTGTTTAATTTGAATGTCGTAGAAGACATCATTAAACGACAATTTACTCCTAGCCGTCAATACATCTGGCTTTACTGTAATAGCAAAATAAATCAGCTTAGTTAAGTTTAATGTCGGAGTAGAAGACCTCATTTAACGACAATTGGACGTCTAGCCGTCAATACATCTTGCTTTACGGTAATAGCAAAATAAATCAGCTTGTTTCATTTGAATGTCGGAGTAGAAGACCTCATTTAACCAAAATTGGTCGTGTAGCCGTCAATACATCTTGCTTTACGGTAATAGCAAAATAAATCAGCTTGTTTAATTTGAATGCGGGTGCAGAAGACCTCATTTAACGACAATTGGACGTCTAGGCGTCAATATATCTTGCTTTAAAATATTAAAAAAATGAATCAGTTTGTTTAATTTGAATATCGGAAAAGAAACCTCATTTAACGACAATTGGACGTCTAGCCGTCAATACATCTTGCATTACTGTAATAGCAAAGTAAATCAGTTTGTTTAATTTGAATGTCGGAGTATGTCCTCATTTAACGACAATTGGACGTCTAGCCGACAATACATCTTGCTTTACTGTAATAGCAAAGTAAATCAGCTTGTTTAATTTGAATGTGGGAGCAGAAAACCTCATTTAACGACAATTGGACATGTAGCCGTCAATACATCTTGTATGACTGCAATAGCATTGTAAATCATCTTGTTTGATTTGAATGTCGTACAAGACCTCATTAAACGACAATCGACTTCTAGCCGCCAATACATCTGGCTTTACTGTAATAGCAAAGTAAATCAACTTGTTTAATTGGAAGGTCGGAGTAGAAGACCTCATCTAACGTCAAATGGACATCTAGCCATCAATACATCTTGCTTTACTGTAATAGCAAAGTAAATCAGATTGTTTAATTTGAATGTCGTAGAAGACATCATTAAACGACAATTTACTCCTAGCCGTCAATACATCTGGCTTTACTGTAATAGCAAAATAAATCAGCTTAGTTAAGTTTAATGTCGGAGTAGAAGACCTCATTTAACGACAATTGGACGTCTAGCCGTCAATACATCTTGCTTTACGGTAATAGCAAAATAAATCAGCTTGTTTCATTTGAATGTCGGAGTAGAAGACCTCATTTAACCAAAATTGGACGTGTAGCCGTCAATACATTTTGCTTTACTGTAATAGCAAAATAAATCCGCTTGTTTAAATTGAATGTCGGAGTTGAAGAACTCATTTAACGACAATTGGACGTCAAGCCGTCAATACATCTTGGTTTACTGTAATAGCAATGTAAGTCAGCTTGTTTAATTTGAATGTCGGAGTAAAAGACCTCATTTAACGACAATTGTACGTCTAGCCGTCAATACATCTTGCTTTACTGCAAGAGGAAAGTAAATCATATTGTTTAATTTGAATGTCGGAGTAGAAGACTTCATTTAACGACAATTGGACGACTAGGCGTCAATACATCTCGCTTTACAATAATAGCAAAGTGAATCAGTTTGTTTAATTTGAATGTAGGAGTAGAAGAACTCATTTAACGACATTTGGACGTATAGACGTCAATACATCTTGCCTTAATGTAATAGCAAAGAAAATCAGATTGTTTAATTGGAATGTCGTAGAAGACCTCATTTAAAGAGAATTGAAAGTCTAGCTGTCAATATATCTGCCTTTACTGTAACAGCAAAGTAAATCAGTTTGTTTAATTTGTCGTAGAAGACCTAATTTAATGCCAATTATACGACTAGCCCTCAATACATCTGGCATTCCTGTAATAGCAAAGTAAATCAGATTGTTCAATTTGAATGTGGGAGCAGGGCCTCTTTTAACGACAATTGGATGTCTAGCCGTCAATACATATTGCTTTACTGTAATAGCAAAGTAAATTAGGTTGTTTAAATTGAATGTTGGAGTAGAAGACCTCATTTAACGAGAATTGGACGTGCAGCCGGCAATACATCTTGCTTTACTGTAATAGCAAAACAAATCAGCTTGTTTAATTTAAATGTCGGAGTAGACCTCATTTAAATACAATTAGACGTCTAGACGTCAGTACACCTTGCTTTACTGTAATAGCAAATTAAATCAGCTGGTTTACTTTGAATGTCGGAGTAGAAGTCCACATTTTACGACAATTGGACGTGTAGCCGTCAATACATCTTGCTTTACTGTAATAGGAAAATAAATCAGCTTGTTTAATTTGAATGTCGGAATAGAAGAACTCATTTAACGACAATTGGATGTCTAGCTGTCAATACATCTTGCTTTACTGTAATAGCAAAATAAATCAGCTTGTTTAATTTGAATGTCTGAGTAGACCTCATTTAACGACAATTAGACGTCTAGCCTTCATTACATCTTGCTTCACTGTCACAGCAAAGTAAATCAGCTTGTTTACTTTGAATGTCGTAGTAGAAGACCTCATTTAAAGAAAATTGGACGTCTAGGCGTCAATATATCTTGTTTTCCAATAATAGCAAAGTGAATCAGCTTGTTTAGAAGACATCATTTAACGACAATTGGACGTCTAGCCGTCAATACATCTTGATTTATTGTAACAGCAATTTAAATCGGCTTGTTTAATTTGAATGTCGGAGTCGAAGAGTTCTTTTAAGGACAACTGGATGTGTAGCCGTCAATACATCTTGCTATCTGTAATAGCAAAATAAATCAGCTAGTTTAAATTGAATGTCGGAGTAGAAGACCTCATTTAACGACAATTGGACGTCTAGCCGTCAATACATCTTGCTTTACTGCAATATCAAAGTACATCAGCTTGTTTAATTTGAATATCGGAGTAGAAGACCTCATTTCACGACAATTGGACGTCTAGCCGTCAATACATCTTGCGTTACTGTAATAGCAAATTAAAATAGGTTGTTTAATTGAATGTCGGAGCAGAAGACATCATTTAACGACAATTGGACGTCTAGGCGTCAATACATCTTGCTTTACAATAATAGCAAAGTGAATCACCTTGTTTAATTTGAATGTCGGAGTAAAAGACCTCATTTAACGACAATTGGAAGTATAGCCGTCAATACATTTTGCCTTCATGTAATAGCAAAGAAAATTAGATTGTTTAATTGGAATGTAGTAGAACGACATTTAACGACAATTGAAAGTCTAGCTGTCAATATATCTGCCTTTACTTTAATAGCAAAGTAAATCTGTTTGTTTAATTTGAATGTCGGTGTAGAAGACATCATTTAACGACAATTGTTCGTCTAGTCGTCAATACATCTTGATTTACTGTAATAGGAAAGTAAATCATATTGTTTAAATTGAATGTCGGAGTAGAAGACCTCATTTAAAAAGAATTTGGGCGTGTAGCCGTCAATACATTTTGCTTTACTGTAATAGCAAAGTAAATCATATTGTTTAATTTGAATGTCGGAGTAGAAGAGCTCATTTAACGACAATTGGTCATCTAGGCTCAATACATCTTGCTTTACAATAACAGCAAGGTGAATCAGCTTGTTTAATTTGAATGTCGGAGTAGAAGACCTCATATAACGACAATTGGACGTCTAGCCGTCAATAGATCTTGCTTTGCTGTATTAGCAATGAAAATCAGATTGTTTAATTTGAATGTCGTAGAATACCTCATTTAACGACAATTGGACGTCTAGCCGTCAATACATCTTGCTTTACCGTAATAGCAATGTAAATCAGCTTGTTTAATTTGAATGTCGGAGTAGAAGACCTCATTTAACGACAATTGGACGTATAGCCGTCAATACATTTTGCCTTCATGTAATAGCAAAGAAAATCAGATTCTTTCATTTGAATGAGCTCATTTAACGACAATTGGTCCTCTAGGCTCAATACATCTTGCTTTACAATAATAGCAAAGTGAATCAGCTTGTTTAATTTGAATGTCGGAGTAGAAGACCTCATATAACGACAATTGGACGTCTAGCCGTCAATACATCTTGCTTTACTGTAATAGCAAAGTAAATCAGATTTTTTAATTTGAATGTCGGAGTAGAAAACCTCATTTAACGACAATTGGACGTGTGGCCGTCAATACATCTGGCTTTACTTTAATAGCAAATTAAATCAGCTTGTTTAATTTGAATGTTCGGAGTAGAAGACATCATTTAACGACAATTGTACATCTAGCCGTCAATACATCTTGATTTACTGTAATAGCAATATAAATCATATTGTTTAATTTGAATGTCGGAGTAGAAGAAATCATTTAACGACAATTGGACGTCTAGGCGTTAATACATCTTGCTTTACGATAATAGCAAAGTGAATCATCGTGTTTAATTTGAATGTCGGAGTAAAAGACCTCATTTAACGACAATTGGACTTATAGCCGTCAATACATCTTGCCTTAATGTAATAGCAAAGAAAATCAGATTGTTTAATTGGAATGTCGTAGAAGACCTCATTTAACGACAATTTAAAGTCTGGCTTTCAATACATCTTGCTTTACTGTAATAGCAAAGTAAATCAGCTTGTTTAAATTGAATGTCGTTGAAGACCTCATTTACCGGCAATTGTACGTCTAGCTGTCAATACATAATTGCTTTACTGTAATAGCAAAGTAAATCGGATAGTTCAATTTAAATGTCGTAGAAGACCTCATTTTCCGGCAATTTTACGTATAGCTGTCAATACACATGGCATTACTGTAATAGCAAAGTAAATCAGCTTGTTTAATTTGAATGTTGGAGTAGAAGACCTCATTTAACGGCAATTGGATATCTAGCCGTCAATATATCTTGCATTACTTTAATAGCAAAGTAAATTAGGTTGTTTAATTTGAATGTCGGAGTAGAAGACCTCATTTAACGACAATTGGACGGGTAGCCGTCAATAAATCTTGCTTTACTGTGATAGCAAAATAAATCAGCTTGTTTAATTTGAATGTCGGAGTAGAAAACCTCATTTAACGACAATTGTTCGTCTAGTCGTCAATACATCTTGATTTACTGTAATAGGAAAGTAAATCATATTGTTTAAATTGAATGTCGGAGTAGAAGACCTCATTTAAAAAGAATTGGACGTGTAGCCGTCAATACATCTTGCTTTACTGTAATAGCAAATTAAATCAGCTTGTTTAATTTGAATGTCGGAGTAGAAGACCTCATTTAACGACAATTGGACGTCTAGCCGTCAATACATCTTGATTTACTGTAATAGCAAAGTAAATCAGCTTGTTTGCTTTGAATGTCGGAGTAGAAGACCCTCATTTAACGACAATTGGACGTGTTGCGTCAATACATCTTGCTTTACTGTAATAGCAAAGTAAATCACATTGTTTAATTTGAATGTCGTAGAAGACCTCATTTACCGGCAATTGTACGTCTAGCTATCAATACATATGGCTTTACTCTAATAGCAAAGTAAATCAGATAGTTTAATTTGAATGTCGTAGAATACCTCATTTACCGGCAATTGTACGTCTAGCCGTCAATACGTCTTGCTTTACTGTAATAGCAAATTAAATCAGCTTGTTTAATTTGAATGTCGGAGTAGAAGACTTCATTTAACGACAATTGGACGTCTAGCCGTCAATACATCTTGCTTTCCTGTAATAGCAAAGTAAATCAGCTTGTTTAATTTGAATGTCGGAGTAGAAGACTTCATTTAACGACAATTGTACGTCTAGCCGTCAATACATCTTTATTTACTGTAATAGCAAAGTGAATCAGCTTGTTTAATTTGAATGTCGGAGTAGAAGACCTCATTTAACGACAATTGGACGTCTAGCTGTCAATTCATCTTGCTTTACTGTAATAGCAAAATAAATCTGCTTGTTTGATTTGAATGTCGGTGCAGGAGACCTCATTTAACGACAATTGGACGTCTATCCGTCAATACATCTAGCTTTACTGTAATAGCAAAGTAAATCAACTTGTTTAATTTGAATGTCGGAGTAGAAGACTTCATTTAACGACAATTGGACGTCTAGCCGTCAATACATCTTGCTTTGCTGTAAGGTATTCTACTAAGACATTCAATTTAAACAAGCTGATTTATTTTGCTAGAAAAGCAAGATGTATTGACGGCTAGACGTCCAATTGTCGTTAAATGATTTCTTCTGTCCGACATTCAAATTAAACAAGCTGATTTACTTTCCTATTACAGTAATGTAAAATGTATTGACGGCTAGACGTCCAATTGTCGTTAAATGAGCTCTTCCACACCGAGATTCAATGTAAACAGGCTGATTTACTTTGCTATTACAGTAAAGCAAGATGTATTGATGGCTAGACGCCCAATTGTCGTTGAATGAGGTATTCTACTCCGACATTCAAATTAACCAATGTGCTTTACTTTGCTATTACAGTAAAGGAAGATGTATTGATGGCTACACGTCCAATTGTCGTTAAATGAGGTCTTCTACTCCGACATTCAAATTAAACAACCTAATATACTTTGCTATTACAGTAAAGCAAGATGTATTGACGGCTAGACATCCAATTGTCGTTAAATGAGGTCTTCTACGCCGACATTCAAATTAAACAAGCTGATTTACTTTGCTAATACAGTAAAGCCACATGTATTGACAGCTAGACGTACAATTCCCGGTAAATGAGGTCTTCCACGACATTCAAATTAAACAAGCTGATTTACTTTGCTATGACAGTAAATCAAGATGTATTGACGGCTACACGAACAATTGTCGTTAAATGAAGTCTTCTACTCCGACATTCAATTTAAACAACCTGATTTATTTTGCTATTAGAGTAAAGCAAGATGTATTGCCAGCTACACGTCCAATTGTCGTTAAATGAGGTCTTCTACACCAACATTCAAATTAAACAACCTAATTTACATTGCTATTACAGTAAAGCAAGATGAATTGACGGCGAGACATCCAATTGTCGTTAAATGAGGTCTTCTACGCCGACATTCAAATTAAACAAGCTGATTTACTTTGCTAATACAGTAAAGCCAGATGTATTGACAGCTAGACGTACAATTCCCGGTAAATGAGGTTTTCTACGACATTCAAATTAAACAAGCTGATTTACTTTGCTATGACAGTAAATCAAGATGTATTGACGGCTACACGAACAATTGTCGTTAAATGAAGTCTTCTACTCCGACATTCAATTTAAACAAGCTGATTCACTTTGCTATTATTGGAAAACAAGATGTATTGACGCCTAGACGCCCATTTTCGTTAAATGAGGTCTTCTACTACGACATTGAAATTAAACAAACTTATTGATTCTGCTATTACAGTAAGCAAGATGTATTGACGGATAGGCGTCGCATTGTCGTTAAATGAGGTCTTCTACTCCGACATTCTAATTAAACAAGCTAATTTACTTTGCTATTACAGTAAAGCAAGATGTATTAACGCTAGACGTCCACTTGTCGTTAAATGAGGTCTTCTACACCAAAATTCAAATTAAACAAGCTGATTTACTTTGGTATTACAGTAAAGCAAGATATATTGACGGCTACACGTCCAATGGGCGTTGAATGAGGTCTTCTACTCCGACATTCAAATTAAACAAGCTGATTTACTTTGCTATTACAGTAAATCAAGATGTATTGACGGCTACACGTCCAATTGTCGTTAAATGAAGTCTTCTATTCCGACATTCTTATTAAACATGCTAATTTACATTGCTATTACAGTAAAGCAAGATGTATTGACGGCTAGACGTCCAATTGTCGTTAAATGAAGTCTTCTATTCCGACATTCTTATTAAACAAGCTAATTTACTTTGCTATTACAGTAAAGCAAGACGTATTGACAGCTACACTCCAATTGTCGTTAAATGAGGTCTTCTACACCGACATTCAAATTAAACAAGCTGATTTATTTTGCTATTAGAGTAAAGGTCTTCTTCTCCGACATTCAAATTAAACAAGCTGATTTACTTTGCTATTCGAGTAAAGCAAGATGTATTGACGGCTACACTCCAATTGCCGTTAAATGAGGTCTTCTACACCGACATTCAAATTAAACAAGCTTATTTACTTTGTTATTACAGTAAAGCATGATGTATTGACAGCTAGACGTCCAATTGTCGTTAAATGAGGTCTTCTACTTCGACATTCAAAGTAAACAAGCTGATTTAATTTGCTATTACAGTAAAGCAAGATGTATTGACGGCTAGACGTCCAATTGTCGTTAAATGAGGTCTTCTACTCCGACATTCAAATTAAAAAAGCTGATTTACTTTTATTACAGTAAAGCCAGTTGTATTGACATTTAGACGTACAATTGTCGGTAAATGAGGTCTTCTCCGACATTCAAATTAAACTATCTGATTTACATTGCAATTACTGTAAAGCAAGATGTATCGACGGCTAGACGTCTATTCTACACATCAATTTACATAAGAATTTGCATTAATATGCTTGAAAATACACTAAATGAGCAATTTTCGGGCTTTCAGTACACTCAATTATGTTGCTCAAAATCATTTTTAAATGAGACCAAATGCTTCTACACAACAATTGACATAAGAATCAGCATTAATCTTAATATGTATGAAAATACACTAAATGCGCAATTTTCGGGCTTTCAGTACACTCATATATATTGCTCAAAATCATTTTTAAATGAGACCATATGATTCTACACTGCAATTTACATGAGAATCTGCATTAATCTTGATATGCATGATAATACATTATTGCGCAATTTCGGGATTTCAGTACACTCATTTATATTGCTCAGAATCAATTCTAAAAGAGACCATATTATTCTGCACATCAATTTACATAAGAATCAGTATTAATATTAATATGCATGAAAATACACTAAATGCGCCATTTTCGGGCTTTCAGTACACTCATTTATATTGCTCAGAATCAATTTGAAATGAGACCATCTGTTTCTACACATCAATTTACATAAGAATCAGCATTAATCTTCATTTGCATGAAAATACATTAATTCGCAATATTCGGGCTTTCAGTACACTCATTTATATTGCTCCGAATCAATTTCAGAAGAGACCGTATTATTCTGCACATCAATTTACATAAGAATCAGCATTAATCTTGATATGCATGAAAATACATTAATGCGCAATTTTCAGGGTTTCAATACACTAATTTATATTGCTCAAATTCATTTTTAAATGAGACCATATGATTCTACACATCAATTTACATAAGAATCAGCATTAATCTTGATATGCATGAAAATACACTAAATGCGCAATTTTCGGGCTTTCAGTAGAATCATTTATATTGCTCAGAATCAACTTGAAAAGAGACCATATGATTCTACAAATCAATTTACCTAAGAATCAGCATTAATCTTGATATGCATGAAAATACACAAAATGCGCAATTTTCGGGCTTTCAGTACACTCATTTATATTGCACAGAATCAATTTTAAATGAGACCATATGATTCTGATCATCAATTTACATAAGAATCAGCATTAATCTTGATATGCATGAACATACACTGAATGGGCAATTTTCGGGTTTTCAGTACACTCATTTATTTTGCTCATAATCAATTTTGAAAGAGACCATATGATTCTACACATCAATTTACAGAAAAATCTGCATTAATCTTTATATGCATGAAAATACACTAAATGCGCAATTTTCGGGCTTTCAGTACGATCATTTATTGTGCTCAAAATCAGTTTTAAATGAGATCATATGAATATACACATCAATTTACATAAAGTTCTGCATTAATCTTCATATGCATGAAAATACACTAAACGCACAATTTTCGGGCTTTCAGTACGATAACTTATATTGCTCAAAATCATATTTAAATGAGACCATATGATTCTACACATCAATTTACATAAGAATCAGCATTAATATTGATATGCATGAAAATACACTAAATGGGCAATTTTCGGCCTTTCAGTACACTCCTTTATATTGCTCAAAATCATGTTTAAATGAGACCATATGAATCTACACATCAATTTACCTAATAATCAGCATTAATCTTGATATGCATGAAAATACAGTAAATGCCCAATTTTCGGGCTTTCAGTACACTCATTTATATTGCTCAGAATCAATTTTAAATGAGACCATATGATTCTACACATAAATTTACATAAGAATCAGCAGTAATCTTGATATGCATGAAAATTCACTAAATGCGCAATTTTCGGGCTTTCAGTACACTCATTTATATTGCTCAATATCAATTTTAAATGAGACCATATGTTTCTACACATCAATTTACATAAGAATTAGCATTAATCTTGATATACATGAAAACACAATAAATGCGCCATATTTGGGCTTTCAGTACACTCATTTATATTGCTCAGAATCAATTTTAAATGAGATCATATGATTGTACACATAAATTTAAATAAGAATCAGCATTAATCTTGATATGCATGAAAATACACTAAATGCGCAATTTTTGGGCATTCAGTACACGCATTTATACAGCTCAAAATAATTTTTAAATGAGACCATATGATTCTACACATCAATATAAATAAGAATCAGTATTAATCTTGATATGCATGAAAATACAATAATGCCCAATTTTTGGGCTTTCAGTACACTCATGTATATTGCTCAAAATCATTTTTAAATGAGACCATATGATTCTACACATCAATTTACATAAGAATCTGCATTAATCTTGATATGCATGAAAATACACTAAATGCGCAATTATCGGGCTATCAGTAAAATCATTAATACTGCTCAAAATCATATTTAAATGAGACCATATGATTCTACACATAAATTTACCTAAGAATCAGCATTAATCTTGATATGCATGAAAATACACTAAATGCGCAATTTTCGGGCTTTCAGTACACTCATTTATATTGCTCAGAATCAATTTTAAAGGAGACCATATTATTCTACACATCAATTAACCTAAGAATCAGCATTAATCTTGATATGCTTGAAAATACACTAAATGCGCAATTTTCGGGCTTTCAGTACACTCATTTATATTGCTCAGAACCAATTTTAAAGGAGACCATATTATTCTACACATCAATTAACCTAAGAATCAGCATTAATCTTGATATGCTTGAAAATACACTAAATGCGCAATTTTCGTGCTTTCAGTACACTCATTAATATTGCACAGAATCAATTTTAAATGAGACCATATGATTCTACACATCAATTCCATAAGAATCAGCATTAATCTTGATATGCATGAAAATACACTAAATGCGCCATTTTTGTGGCTTTCAGTACAAACATTAATATTGATCAGAATCAATTTTAAATGCGACCATATGACTCTATACCTCAATTTACATAAGAATCTGCATTAATCTTGATATGCATGAATATACACTAAATGCGCAATTTTCGGGCTTTCAGTACACTCATTTATATTGGTCAGAATCAATTTTAAATGAGACCATATGATTCTACAGATCAATTTACATAAGAATCATCATTAATCTTGATATGTATGAAAATACACTAAATGTGCCATATTTGGGCTTTCAGTACACTCATTTATATTGCTCAGAATCAATTTTAAATGAGACTTTCTGATTCTACACATCAATTTACATAAGAATCAGCATTAATCTTGATATGCATGAAAATACACTAAATGCGCCATTTTCAGGGTTTCAGTACTCTCATTTATATTGCTCAGAATCAATTTTAAATGAGATCATATGATTCTACACATCAATTTACATAATAATCAGCATTAATCTTGATATGCATGAAATTACAGTAAATGCGCCATTTTTGGGCTTTCAGTACACTCATTTATATTGTGCAGAATCAATTTTAAATGAGACCATAGGATTCTACACCTCAATTTACGTAAGAATCAGAATTAATCTTGATATGCATGAAAATACACTGAATGGGCAATTTTCGGGCTTTCAGTCCACTCATTTCTATTGCACAGAATCAATTTTAAATGAGACCATATGATTCTACACATCAATTTACATAAGAATCAGCATTAATCTGGATATGCATGAAAATACACTAAATGCGCCATCTTTGGGCTTTCAGTACACTCATTTATATTGCTCAGAATCAATTTTAAATGAGACCATAAGATTCTAAACATCAATTTACAAAAGAATCAGCATTAATCTTGATATGCATGAATATACACTAAATGCGCAATTTTCGGGCTTTCAGTACACTCATTTATATTGCTCAAAATTATTTTCAAATGAGACCATATGATTCTACACATCAATTTACATAAGAATCAGCATTAATCTTGATATGCATGAAGATACAGAATAGGCGCAATTTTCCGGCTTTCAGTACACTCATTTATATTGTTCAGAATCAATTTTAAATGAGACCATAGGATTCTACACATCAACTTACATAAGAATCAGCATTAATTTTGATATGCATGAAAATGCATTAATGCGCAATTTTCGGGCCTGCAGTACACTCATTTATATTGGTCAGAATCAATTTTAAATGAGACCATATGATTCTACACATCAATTTACATAAGGATCAGCATCAATCTTGATATATTCATGAAAATACACTAAACCCGCAATTTTCGGGCCTTCAGTACACTCAATTATATTGCTCAGAATCAATTTTATATGAGACCATATGATTCTACACATCAATTTACATAAGAATCAGCATTAATCTTGATATGCTAGAAAATACACTAAATGCGCCATGTTTGGGCTTTCAGTACACTCATTTATATTGCTCAGAATCAATTTTAAATGAGACCATATGATTCTACACATCAATTTACATAAGAATCAGAATTAATCTTGATATGCATGAATATACACTAAATGCCCAATATTCGGGCTTTCAGTACACTCATTTATATTGCTCAGAATCAATTTTAAATGAGACCATATGATTCTACACATCAATTTACATAAGAATCAGCATTAATCTTCATATGCATGAAAATACAGCAAATGCGCAATTTTCGGGCTTTCAGTACACTCATTTATATTGCTCAGAATAAATTTGAAATGAGACCATATGATTCTACACATCAATTTACATAAGAATCAGCATTAATCTTGATATGCATGAAAATACACAAAATGCGCAATTTTTGGGCTTTCAGTAAAAATATTTATATTGCTCAGAATCAATTTGAATTGAGACCATATGATTCTACACATCAATTTACACAAGAATCAGCATTAATCTTGATATGCATGAAAATAAAATAAATGAGCCATTTTTGGGCTTTCAGTACACTCATTTATATTGCTCAGAATCAATTGTAGAAGGGACCATATTATTCTACACATCAATTTTCATAAGAATCAGCATTAATCTTGATATGCATGAAAATACACTAAATGCGCAATTTTCGGGCTTTCAGTACACTCATTTATATTGCTCAGAATCAATTTTAAATGAGACCATATGATTCTACACATCAATTTACATAAGAATCAGCATTAATCTTGATGTGCATGAAAATACACTAAAGGCGAGATTTTTGGGCTTTCAGTACACTCATTTATATTGCTCAGATTCAATTTTAAATGAGAGCATATGATCCTACACATCAATTTACATAAGAATCAGCATTAATCTTGATATGCATGAAAATACACTAAATGCGCAATTTTCAGGTTTTCAGTACACTCATTTATATTGCTCAAAATTATTTTCAAATGAGACCATATGATTCTACACATCAATTTACATAAGAATCAGCATTAATCTTGATATGCATGAAGATACACAAAAGGCGATGCATGAAAATGCATTAATGCGCAATTTTCGGGCTTGCAGTACACTCATTTATATTGGTCAGAATCAATTTTAAATGAGACCATATGATTCTACACATCAATTTACATAAGAATCAGCATCAATGTTGATATGCATGAAAATACACTAAACCCGCAATTTCCGGGCTTTCAGTACATTCATTTATATTGCTCAGAATCAATTTTAAATGAGACCATATGATTCTACACATCAATTTACATAAGAATCCGCATTAATCTTGGTATGCATGAATATACACTAAATGCGCCATCTTTGGGCTTTCAGTACACTCATTTATATTGCTCAGAATCAATTTTAAATGAGACCATAAGATTCTAAACATCAATTTACAAAAGAATCAGCATTAATCTTGATATGCATGAATATACACTAAATGCGCAATTTTCGGGCTTTCAGTACACTCATTTATATTGCTCAAAATTATTTTCAAATGAGACCATATGATTCTACACATCAATTTACATAAGAATCAGCATTAATCTTGATATGCATGAAGATACAGAATAGGCGCAATTTTCCGGCTTTCAGTACACTCATTTATATTGTTCAGAATCAATTTTAAATGAGACCATAGGATTCTACACATCAACTTACATAAGAATCAGCATTAATTTTGATATGCATGAAAATGCATTAATGCGCAATTTTCGGGCCTGCAGTACACTCATTTATATTGGTCAGAATCAATTTTAAATGAGACCATATGATTCTACACATCAATTTACATAAGGATCAGCATCAATCTTGATATATTCATGAAAATACACTAAACCCGCAATTTTCGGGCCTTCAGTACACTCAATTATATTGCTCAGAATCAATTTTATATGAGACCATATGATTCTACACATCAATTTACATAAGAATCAGCATTAATCTTGATATGCTAGAAAATACACTAAATGCGCCATGTTTGGGCTTTCAGTACACTCATTTATATTGCTCAGAATCAATTTTAAATGAGACCATATGATTCTACACATCAATTTACATAAGAATCAGAATTAATCTTGATATGCATGAATATACACTAAATGCCCAATATTCGGGCTTTCAGTACACTCATTTATATTGCTCAGAATCAATTTTAAATGAGACCATATGATTCTACACATCAATTTACATAAGAATCAGCATTAATCTTCATATGCATGAAAATACAGCAAATGCGCAATTTTCGGGCTTTCAGTACACTCATTTATATTGCTCAGAATAAATTTGAAATGAGACCATATGATTCTACACATCAATTTACATAAGAATCAGCATTAATCTTGATATGCATGAAAATACACAAAATGCGCAATTTTTGGGCTTTCAGTAAAAATATTTATATTGCTCAGAATCAATTTGAATTGAGACCATATGATTCTACACATCAATTTACACAAGAATCAGCATTAATCTTGATATGCATGAAAATAAAATAAATGAGCCATTTTTGGGCTTTCAGTACACTCATTTATATTGCTCAGAATCAATTGTAGAAGGGACCATATTATTCTACACATCAATTTTCATAAGAATCAGCATTAATCTTGATATGCATGAAAATACACTAAATGCGCAATTTTCGGGCTTTCAGTACACTCATTTATATTGCTCAGAATCAATTTTAAATGAGACCATATGATTCTACACATCAATTTACATAAGAATCAGCATTAATCTTGATGTGCATGAAAATACACTAAAGGCGAGATTTTTGGGCTTTCAGTACACTCATTTATATTGCTCAGATTCAATTTTAAATGAGAGCATATGATCCTACACATCAATTTACATAAGAATCAGCATTAATCTTGATATGCATGAAAATACACTAAATGCGCAATTTTCAGGTTTTCAGTACACTCATTTATATTGCTCAAAATTATTTTCAAATGAGACCATATGATTCTACACATCAATTTACATAAGAATCAGCATTAATCTTGATATGCATGAAGATACACAAAAGGCGATGCATGAAAATGCATTAATGCGCAATTTTCGGGCTTGCAGTACACTCATTTATATTGGTCAGAATCAATTTTAAATGAGACCATATGATTCTACACATCAATTTACATAAGAATCAGCATCAATGTTGATATGCATGAAAATACACTAAACCCGCAATTTCCGGGCTTTCAGTACATTCATTTATATTGCTCAGAATCAATTTTAAATGAGACCATATGATTCTACACATCAATTTACATAAGAATCCGCATTAATCTTGGTATGCATGAATATACACTAAATGCGCCATATTTGGGCTTTCAGTACACTCATTCATATTTCTCAGAATCAATTTTAAATGATACCATATGATTCTACACATCAATTTACATAAGAATCAGCATTAATCTTGATAGGCATAAAATACACTAAATGGGCAATTTTCGGGCTTTCATTACTGTCATTTCTATTGCACAGAAACAATTTTAAATGAGACCATATGATTCTACACATCAATTTACATAAGAATAAGCATTAATCTTGATATGCATGAAAATACACTAAATGCGCAATTTTCGGGCTTTCAGTACACTCATTTATATTGCTCAGAATCAATTTTATATGAGACCATATGATTCTATACATCAATTTACATAAGAATCAGCATTAATCTTGATATGCATGAAAATACACTAAATGCGCAATTTTCGGGCTTTCAGTACACTTTTTTATATTGCTCAGAATCAATTTTACATGAGACCATATGATTCTACACATCAATTTACATAAGAATCAGCATTAATCTTGATATGCATGAAAATACACAAAATGCGCCATTTTGGGGCTTTCAGTACACTCATTTATATAGCACAGAATCAATTTTAAATGAGACCATATGATTCTAAACATCAATTTACATGAAATTCAGCATTAATCTCGATATGCATGAAAATACATTAATGCGCCATTTTCGGGCTTTCAGTACACTCATTTCTATTGCACAGAATCAATTTTAAATGAGACCATATGATTCTACACATCAATTTACATAAGAATCAGCATTAATCTTGATATGCTTGAAAATACACTAAATGCGCAATATTCGGGCTTTCAGTACACTCATTTATATTGCTCAGAATCAATTTTAAATGAGACCATATGATTCTACACATCAATTTACATAAGAATCAGCATTAATCTTGATATGCATGAAAATACACTAAATGCGCGATTTTCAGGCTTTCAATACACTCATTTGTATTGCACAGAATCAATTTTAAATGAGACCATATGATTCTATACATCAACTTACATAGGAGTCAGCATTAATATTGATATGCATGAAAATACACTAAATGCGCAAATTTCGGGGTTTCAGTACACTCATTTCTATTGCACAGTATCAATTTTAAATGAGACCATATGATTCTCCACATCAATTTACATAAGAATCAGCATTAATCTTGATATGCATGAAAATACACTAAATGCGCAATTTTCGTGCTTTCAGTACACTCATTTATATTACTCAGAATCAATTTTAAATGAGACCATATGATTCTACACATCAATTTATATAAGAGTCAGCATTAATCTTGACATGCATGAAAATACACCAAATGGGTAAATTTCGGGGTTTCAGTACACTCATTTATATTGCTCAGAATCAATTTTAAATGAGATTATATGATTCTTCACATCAATTTACATAAGAATCAGCAGTAATCTTGATTTGTATGAAAATACACTAAATGGGCAATTTTCGAGCTTTCAGTACACTCATTTCTATTGCACAGAATCAATTTTAAATGAGACCACATGATTCTACACATCAATTTGCATAAGAATCAGCATTCATCTTGATATGCATGAAAATACACTAAATGCGCAATTTTCGGTCTTTCAGTACACTCATTTATACTTCTCAGAATCAATTTTAAATGAGACCATATGATTCTACACATCAATTTACATAAGAATCGGCATTAAACTTGATATGCATGAAAATACACTCAATGCGAAATATTCGGGCTTTCAGTACTCTCATTTATATTGCACAGAATCAATTTTAATTGATACCATATGATTTTATACATCAATGTACATAAGAATCAGCATTAATCTTGATATGCATGAAAATACACTAAATGGGCAATTTTCGGGCTTTCAGTACACTCATTTATATTGCTCAGAATCAATTTTGAATGAGACCATATGATTCTACACATCAATTTACATAAGAATCAGCATTAATCTTGATATGCATGAAAATATACTAAATGGGCAATTTTCCAGCTTTCAGTACACTTATTTATATTACTCAGAATCAATTTTAAATGAGTCCATATGATTCTACACATCAATTTACATAAGAATCAGCATTAATCTTCATATGCATGAAAATACAGCAAATGCGCAATTTTCGGGCTTTCAGTACACTCATTTATATTGCTCAGAATAAATTTGAAATGAGACCATATGATTCTACACATCAATTTACATAAGAATCAGCATTAATCTTGATATGCATGAAAATACACAAAATGCGCAATTTTTGGGCTTTCAGTAAAAATATTTATATTGCTCAGAATCAATTTGAATTGAGACCATATGATTCTACACATCAATTTACACAAGAATCAGCATTAATCTTGATATGCATGAAAATAAAATAAATGAGCCATTTTTGGGCTTTCAGTACACTCATTTATATTGCTCAGAATCAATTGTAGAAGGGACCATATTATTCTACACATCAATTTTCATAAGAATCAGCATTAATCTTGATATGCATGAAAATACACTAAATGCGCAATTTTCGGGCTTTTCAGTACACTCATTTATATTGCTCAGAATCAATTTTAAATGAGACCATATGATTCTACACATCAATTTACATAAGAATCAGCATTAATCTTGATGTGCATGAAAATACACTAAAGGCGAGATTTTTGGGCTTTCAGTACACTCATTTATATTGCTCAGATTCAATTTTAAATGAGAGCATATGATCCTACACATCAATTTACATAAGAATCAGCATTAATCTTGATATGCATGAAAATACACTAAATGCGCAATTTTCAGGTTTTCAGTACACTCATTTATATTGCTCAAAATTATTTTCAAATGAGACCATATGATTCTACACATCAATTTACATAAGAATCAGCATTAATCTTGATATGCATGAAGATACACAAAAGGCGATGCATGAAAATGCATTAATGCGCAATTTTCGGGCTTGCAGTACACTCATTTATATTGGTCAGAATCAATTTTAAATGAGACCATATGATTCTACACATCAATTTACATAAGAATCAGCATCAATGTTGATATGCATGAAAATACACTAAACCCGCAATTTCCGGGCTTTCAGTACATTCATTTATATTGCTCAGAATCAATTTTAAATGAGACCATATGATTCTACACATCAATTTACATAAGAATCCGCATTAATCTTGGTATGCATGAATATACACTAAATGCGCCATATTTGGGCTTTCAGTACACTCATTCATATTTCTCAGAATCAATTTTAAATGATACCATATGATTCTACACATCAATTTACATAAGAATCAGCATTAATCTTGATAGGCATAAAATACACTAAATGGGCAATTTTCGGGCTTTCATTACTGTCATTTCTATTGCACAGAAACAATTTTAAATGAGACCATATGATTCTACACATCAATTTACATAAGAATAAGCATTAATCTTGATATGCATGAAAATACACTAAATGCGCAATTTTCGGGCTTTCAGTACACTCATTTATATTGCTCAGAATCAATTTTATATGAGACCATATGATTCTATACATCAATTTACATAAGAATCAGCATTAATCTTGATATGCATGAAAATACACTAAATGCGCAATTTTCGGGCTTTCAGTACACTTTTTTATATTGCTCAGAATCAATTTTACATGAGACCATATGATTCTACACATCAATTTACATAAGAATCAGCATTAATCTTGATATGCATGAAAATACACAAAATGCGCCATTTTGGGGCTTTCAGTACACTCATTTATATAGCACAGAATCAATTTTAAATGAGACCATATGATTCTAAACATCAATTTACATGAAATTCAGCATTAATCTCGATATGCATGAAAATACATTAATGCGCCATTTTCGGGCTTTCAGTACACTCATTTCTATTGCACAGAATCAATTTTAAATGAGACCATATGATTCTACACATCAATTTACATAAGAATCAGCATTAATCTTGATATGCTTGAAAATACACTAAATGCGCAATATTCGGGCTTTCAGTACACTCATTTATATTGCTCAGAATCAATTTTAAATGAGACCATATGATTCTACACATCAATTTACATAAGAATCAGCATTAATCTTGATATGCATGAAAATACACTAAATGCGCGATTTTCAGGCTTTCAATACACTCATTTGTATTGCACAGAATCAATTTTAAATGAGACCATATGATTCTATACATCAACTTACATAGGAGTCAGCATTAATATTGATATGCATGAAAATACACTAAATGCGCAAATTTCGGGGTTTCAGTACACTCATTTCTATTGCACAGTATCAATTTTAAATGAGACCATATGATTCTCCACATCAATTTACATAAGAATCAGCATTAATCTTGATATGCATGAAAATACACTAAATGCGCAATTTTCGTGCTTTCAGTACACTCATTTATATTACTCAGAATCAATTTTAAATGAGACCATATGATTCTACACATCAATTTATATAAGAGTCAGCATTAATCTTGACATGCATGAAAATACACCAAATGGGTAAATTTCGGGGTTTCAGTACACTCATTTATATTGCTCAGAATCAATTTTAAATGAGATTATATGATTCTTCACATCAATTTACATAAGAATCAGCAGTAATCTTGATTTGTATGAAAATACACTAAATGGGCAATTTTCGAGCTTTCAGTACACTCATTTCTATTGCACAGAATCAATTTTAAATGAGACCACATGATTCTACACATCAATTTGCATAAGAATCAGCATTCATCTTGATATGCATGAAAATACACTAAATGCGCAATTTTCGGTCTTTCAGTACACTCATTTATACTTCTCAGAATCAATTTTAAATGAGACCATATGATTCTACACATCAATTTACATAAGAATCGGCATTAAACTTGATATGCATGAAAATACACTCAATGCGAAATATTCGGGCTTTCAGTACTCTCATTTATATTGCACAGAATCAATTTTAATTGATACCATATGATTTTATACATCAATGTACATAAGAATCAGCATTAATCTTGATATGCATGAAAATACACTAAATGGGCAATTTTCGGGCTTTCAGTACACTCATTTATATTGCTCAGAATCAATTTTGAATGAGACCATATGATTCTACACATCAATTTACATAAGAATCAGCATTAATCTTGATATGCATGAAAATATACTAAATGGGCAATTTTCCAGCTTTCAGTACACTTATTTATATTACTCAGAATCAATTTTAAATGAGTCCATATGATTCTACACATCAATTTACATAAGAATCAGCATTAATCTTGATATGCATGAAATACACTAAATGCCCCATTTTTAGGCTTTCAGTACACTCATTTATATTGCGCAGAATCAATTTTAAATGAGACCATATGATTATACACATCAATTTACATAAGAATCAGCATTAATCTTGATATGCATGAAAATACGCTAAATGCGCCATATTTAGGCTTTCAGTACAATCATTTATATTGCTCAGAATCAATTTTAAATGAGACCATATGATTCTACACATCAATTTACATAAGAATCAGCATTAATCTTGATATGCATAAAAATACACCAAATGTGCAATTTTCGGGTTTCAGTACACTCATTTATATTGCACAGAATCAATTTCAAATGAGACCATATGATTACATAAGAATCAGCATCAATGTTGATATGCATGAAAATACACTAAACCCGCAATTTCCGGGCTTTCAGTACACTCATTTATATTGCTCAGAATCAATTTTAAATGAGACCATATGATTCTACACATCAATTTACATATGAATCGGCATAAATCTTGATATGCATGAAAATACACTAAATGCGCAATTTTCGCACATTAAATACACTCAGTTATATAGCTCAAAATCATGTTTACATCAGACCATATGATTCTACACATCAATTTACATAAGAATCCGCATTAATCTTGGTATGCATGAATATACACTAAATGCGCCATATTTGGGCTTTCAGTACACTCATTCATATTTCTCAGAATCAATTTTAAATGATACCATATGATTCTACACATCAATTTACATAAGAATCAGCATTAATCTTGATAGGCATAAAAATACACTAAATGGGCAATTTTCGGGCTTTCATTACTGTCATTTCTATTGCACAGAAACAATTTTAAATGAGACCATATGATTCTACACATCAATTTACATAAGAATAAGCATTAATCTTGATATGCATGAAAATACACTAAATGCGCAATTTTCGGGCTTTCAGTACACTCATTTATATTGCTCAGAATCAATTTTATATGAGACCATATGATTCTATACATCAATTTACATAAGAATCAGCATTAATCTTGATATGCATGAAAATACACAAAATGCGCCATTTTGAGGCTTTCAGTACACTCATTTATATTGCACAGAATCAATTTTAAATGAGACCATATGATTCTACAAATCAATTTACATGAGAATCAGCATTAATCTCGATATGCATGAAAATACACTAAATGCGCCATTTTGGGGCTTTCAGTACACTCATTTATATAGCACAGAATCAATTTTAAATGAGACCATATGATTCTAAAAATCAATTTACATGAAATTCAGCATTAATCTCGATACGCATGAAAATACATTAATGCGCCATTTTCGGGCTTTCAGTACACTCATTTATATTGCTCAGAATCAATTTTAAATGAGACCATATGATTCTACACATCAATTTACATAAGAATCAGCATTAATCTTGATATGCTTGAAAATACACTAAATGCGCAATATGCGGGCTTTCAGTACACTCATTTATATTGCTCAGAATCAATTGGAAATGAGACCATATGATTCTACACATCAATTTACATACGAATCAGCATTAATCTTGATATGCATGAAAATACACTAAATGGGCAATTTCCGGGCTTTCAGTACATTCATTTCTATTGCAGAGAATCAATTTTAAATGAGACCATATGATTCTACACATCAATTTACATACGAACCAGCATTAATCTTGGAATGCATGAATATACATTAAATGCGCAATTTTCGGGCTTTCAGTACACTCATTTATATTGCTCAGAATCAATTATAAATGAGACCATATGATTCTACACATCAATTTACATAAGATTCAACATTAATTTTGATATGCATGAAAATACACGAAATGCGCCATTTTTAGGCTTTCAGTACACTCATTTATATTGCTCAGAATTAACTTTAAATGAAACCATATGATTCTACACATCAATTTACATCAGAATCGGCATTAATCTTGATATGCATGAAAATACACTAAATGCGAAATATTCGGGCTTTCAGTACTCTCATTTATATTGCTCAGAATCAATTTTAAATGAGACCATATGATTCTACACATCAATTTACATAAGAATCAGCATTAATCTTGATATGCATGAAAATACACTAAATGCGCGATTTTCAGGCTTTCAATACACTCATTTGTATTGCACAGAATCAATTTTAAATGAGACTATATGATTCTATACATCAATTTACATAGGAATCAGCATTAATATTGATATGCATGAAAATACACTAAATGCGCAAATTTCGTGCTTTCAGTACACTCATTTCTATTGCACAGTATCAATTTTAAATGAGACCATATGATTCTCCACATCAATTTACATAAGAATCAGCATTAATCTTGATATGCATGAAAATACACTAAATGCGCAATTTTCGTGCTTTCAGTACACTCATTTATATTACTCAGAATCAATTTTAAATGAGACCATATGATTCTACACATCAATTTATATAAGAGTCAGCATTAATCTTGACATGCATGAAAATACACCAAATGGGCAAATTTCGGGGTTTCAGTACACTCATTTATATTGCTCAGAATTAATTTTAAATGAGATTATATGATTCTTCACATCAATTTACATAAGAATCATCAGTAATCTTGATTTGTATGAAAATACACTAAATGGGCAATTTTCGAGCTTTCAGTACATTAATTTCTATTGCACAGAATCAATTTTAAATGAGACCACATGATTCTACACATCAATTTGCATAAGAATCAGCATTCATCTTGATATGCATGAAAATACACTAAATGCGCAATTTTCGGTCTTTCAGTACACTCATTTATATTTCTCAGAATCAATTTTAAATGAGACCATATGATTCTACACATCAATTTACATAAGAATCGGCATTAAACTTGATATGCATGAAAATACACTCAATGCGAAATATTCGGGCTTTCAGTACTCTCATTTATATTGCACAGAATCAATTTTAATTGATACCATATGATTTTATACATCAATTTACATAAGAATCAGCAGTAATCTTGATTTGTATGAAAATACACTAAATGGGCAATTTTAGAGCTTTCAGTAAACTCATTTCTATTGCACAGAATCAATTTTAAATGAGACCACATGATTCTACACATCAATTTGCATAAGAATCAGCATTCATCTTGATATGCATGAAAATACACTAAATGCGCAATTTTCGGGCTTTCAGTACACTCATTTATATTGCTCAGAATCAATTTTGAATGAGACCATATGATTCTACACATCAATTTACATAAGAATCAGCATTAATCTTGATATGCATGAAAATATACTAAATGGGCAATTTTCCAGCTTTCAGTACACTTATTTATATTACTCAGAATCAATTTTAAATGAGTCCATATGATTCTACACATCAATTTACATAAGAATCAGCATTAATCTTGATATGCATGAAAATACACTAAATGCCCCATATTTAGGCTTTCAGTACACTCATTTATATTGCGCAGAATCAATTTTAAATGAGACCATATGATTATACACATCAATTTACATAAGAATCAGCATTAATCTTGATATGCATGAAAATAAACTAAATGCGCGATTTTCGGGCTTTCAGTACACTCATTTATATTGCTCGGAATCAAATTTAAATGAGACCGTATGATTCTACACATCAATTTACATAAGAATCAGCATTAATCTTGATATGCATGAAAATACACTAGATGCGCGATTTTCGGGCTTTCAGTACACTCATTTATATTGCACAGAATCAATTTTAAATGAGACAATATGATTCTATACATCAATTAATATAAGATTCAGCATTAATCTTGATATGCATGAAAATACACTAAATGGGCAAAGTTCAGGCTTTCAGTACACTCATTTATATTGCTCAGAATCATTTTTAAATGAGATCGTATTATTCTACACATCAATTTACATAAGAATCAGCATTAATATTGATATGCATGAAAAAACACTAAATGCGCAATTTGCGGGCTTACAGTACACTTATTTATATTGCTCAGAATCAATTTTAAATGAGACCATATGATTCTACACACAAAATTTACATAAGAATCAGTATTAATCTTGATATGCATGAAAATTCATCAAATGTGCAATTTTTCAGCTTTCAGTACACTTATTTATATTACTCAGAATCAATTTTAAATGAGTCCATATGATTCTACACATCAATTTACATAAGAATCAGCATTAATCTTGATATGCATGAAAATACACTAAATGCCCCATATTTAGGCTTTCAGTACACTCATTTATATTGCGCAGAATCAATTTTAAATGAGACCATATGATTATACACATCAATTTACATAAGAATCAGCATTAATTTTGATATGCATGAAAATACGCTAAATGCGCCATATTTAGGCTTTCAGTACAATCATTTATATTGCTCAGAATCAATTTTAAATGAGACCATATGATTCTACACATCAATTTACATAAGAATCAGCATTAATCTTGATATGCATAAAAATACACCAAATGTGCAATTTTCGGGTTTCCGTACACTCATTTATATTGCACAGAATCAATTTCAAATGAGACCATATGATTCTACACATCAATTTATATAAGAGTCAGCATTAATCTTGATATGCATGAAAATTCATCAAATGGGCCAATTTCGGGCTTTCAGTACACTCATTTATATTGCTCAGATTCAATTTTAAATGAGACCATAGGATTCTACACATCAATTTACATCAGAATCGACATTAATCTTGATATGCATGAAAATACACTAAATGCGAAATATTCGGGCTTTCAGTACACTCATTTATTTTGCTCAGAATCAATTTTAAATGGGACCATATGATTCTACACATCAATTTACATAAGAATCAGCATTAATCTTGATATGCATTAAAATACACTAAATGCGCGATTTTCGGGCTTTCAGTACACTCATTTATATTGCTCAGAATCAATTTTAAATGAGATCGTATTATTCTACACATCAATTTTCATAAGAATCTGCATTAATCTTGATATGCATGAAAATATACTAAATGGGCAATTTTACAGCTTTCAGTACACTTATTTATATTGCTCAGAATCAATTTTATATGAGACCATATGATTCTACACATCAATTTACATAAGAATCAGCATTAATCTTGATATGCATGAAAATACACTAAATGCACCATTTTCAGGCTTTCAGTACACTCATTTATATTGCGCAGAATCAATTTTAAATGAGACCATATGATTCTACACATCAATTTACATAAGAATCAGCATTAATCTTGATATGCATGAAAATACGCTAAATGCGCCATATTTAGGCTTTCAGTACAATCATTTATATTGCTCAGAATCAATTTTAAATAAGACCATATGATTCTACCCATCAATTTACATAAGAATCAGCATTAATCTTGATATGCATAAAAATACACCAAATGTGCAATTTTCGGGTTTCAGTACACTCATTTATATTGCACAGAATCAATTTCAATTGAGACCATATGATTCTACACATCACTTTATATAAGAGTCAGCATTAATCTTGATATGCACGAAAATTCATCAAATGGGCCAATTTCGGGCTTTCAGTACACTCATTTATATTGCTCAGATTCAAGTTTAAATGAGACCATATGATTCTACACATCGATTTACATCAGAATCGGCATTAATTTTGATATGCATGAAAATACACTAAATGCGAAATTTTCGGGCTTTCAGTACTCTCATTTATATTTCTCAGAATCAATTTTAAATGAGATCATATGATTCTACACATCAATTTACATAAGAATCAGCATTAATCTTGATATGCATGAAAATACACTAGATGCGCGATTTTCGGGCTTTCAGTACACTCATTTATATTGCACAGAATCAATTTTAAATGAGACAATATGATTCTATACATCAATTTATATAAGATTCAGCATTAATCTTGATATGCATGAAAATACACTAAATGGGCAAAGTTCGGGCTTTCAGTACACTCATTTATATTGCTCAGAATCATTTTTAAATGAGATCGTATTATTCTACACATCAATTTACATAAGAATCAGCATTAATCTTGATATGCATGAAAATACACTAAATGCGCAATTTGCGGGCTTACAGTACACTTATTTATATTGCTCAGAATCAATTTTAAATGAGACCATATGATTCTACACACAAAATTTACATAAGAATCAGTATTAATCTTGATATGCATGAAAATTCATCAAATGGGCAAATTTTGGGCTTTCAGTACACTCATTTATATTGCTCAGAATCAATGTTAAATGAGACCATATGATTCTACACATCAATTAACATAAGAATCAGCATTAATCTTGATATGCATGAAAATACATCAAATGTGCAATTTTCGGGTTTCAGTACACTCATTTATATTGCTCAGAATCTATTTTAAATGAGACCATATGATTCTACACATCAATTTATATAAGAATCAGCATTGATCTTGATATGCATGAAAATACACTAAATGCGCAATTTTCGGAGTTTCTGTAAACATATTTATGTTGCTCAGAATCAATTTTGAATGAGACCATATGATTCTGCACATCAATTTACATAAAAATCAACATTAATTTTGATATGCATGAAAATACACTAAATGCGAAATATTCGGGCTTTCAGTACTCTCATTTATATTGCTCAGAATCAATTTTAAATGAGACCATATGATTCTACACATCAATTTATATAAGAGTCAGCATTATTCTTGATATGCATGAAAATACACTAAATGGGCAAATTTCGGGCTTTCAATACACTCATTTATATTGCTCAGAATCAATTTTAAATGAGATCATATGATTCTACACATCAATTTACATAAGAATCATCATTAATCTTGACATGCATGAAAATACACTAAATGGGCAATTGTCGAGCTTTCAGTACACTCATTTCTATTGCACAGAATCAATTTCAAATGAGACCATATGATTCTATACATCAATTTACATAAGAATCAGCATTAATCTTGATATGCATGAAAATACACTAAATGGGCAATTGTCGAGCTTTCAGTACACTCATTTATATTGCACAGAATCAATTTTAAATGAGATAATATGATTCTACATATTAATTTACGTAAGAATCAGCATTAATCTTGATATGCATGAAAATACACCAAATGTGCAATTTTCGGGTTTCAGTACACTCATTTCTATTGCACAGAATCAATTTTAAATGCGACCATATGATTCTACACATCAATTTATATAAGAGTCAGCATTAATCTTGATATGCATGAAAATACACCAAATGGGCAAATTTCTGGCTTTCAGTACACTCATTTATATTGCTCAGCATCAATTTAAATGAGATTATATGATTCTTCACAGCAATTTACATAAGAATAAGCAGTAATCTTGATATGCATGAAAATACACTAAATGCGCAATTTTCGGGCTTTCAGTACACTCATTTATATTGCTCAGAATCTATTTTAAATGAGACCATATGATTCTACACATCAATTTATATAAGAATCAGCATTGATCTTGATATGCATGAAAATACACTAAATGCGCAATTTTCGGAGTTTCTGTAAACATATTTATGTTGCTCAGAATCAATTTTGAATGAGACCATATGATTCTGCACATCAATTTACATAAAAATCAACATTAATTTTGATATGCATGAAAATACACTAAATGCGAAATATTCGGGCTTTCAGTACTCTCATTTATATTGCTCAGAATCAATTTTAAATGAGACCATATGATTCTACACATCAATTTATATAAGAGTCAGCATTATTCTTGATATGCATGAAAATACACTAAATGGGCAAATTTCGGGCTTTCAATGCACTCATTTATATTGCTCAGAATCAATTTTAAATGAGATCATACGATTCTACACATCAATTTACATAAGAATCATCATTAATCTTGACATGCATGAAAATACACTAAATGGGCAATTGTCGAGCTTTCAGTACACTCATTTCTATTGCACAGAATCAATTTCAAATGAGACCATATGATTCTATACATCAATTTACATAAGAATCAGCATTAATCTTGATATGCATGAAAATACACTAAATGGGCAATTGTCGAGCTTTCAGTACACTCATTTATATTGCACAGAATCAATTTTAAATGAGATAATATGATTCTACATATTAATTTACGTAAGAATCAGCATTAATCTTGATATGCATGAAAATACACCAAATGTGCAATTTTCGGGTTTCAGTACACTCATTTCTATTGCACAGAATCAATTATAAATACGACCATATGATTCTACACATCAATTTATATAAGAGTCAGCATTAATCTTGATATGCATGAAAATACACCAAATGGGCAAATTTCTGGCTTTCAGTACACTCATTTATATTGCTCAGCATCAATTTAAATGAGATTATATGATTCTTCACAGCAATTTACATAAGAATAAGCAGTAATCTTGATATGCATGAAAATACACAAAATGCGCAATTTTCGGGCTTTCAGTACACTCATTTATATTGCTCAGAATACATTTTAAATGAGACCATATGATTCTACACATCAATTTACATAAAATCCGCATTAATCTTGATATGCATGAAAATACACTAAACGGGCAATTTCGGGCTTTCAGTACACTCATTTCTATTGCACAGAATCAATTTTAAATGACACCATATGATTCTATACATCAATTAATATAAGAATCAGCATTAATCTTGATATGCATGAAAATACACTAAATGCGCAATATTGGGGCTTTCAGTACATTCATTTATATTGCTCAGAATCAATTTTAAATGAGACCATATGATTCTACACCAAAATTTACATAAGAATCTGCATTAATCTTGATATGCATGAAAATACACTAAATGCGCAATTTTCGGCCTTTCAATACCCTGATTTATGTGGCTCAGAATCAATATTAAATGAGACCATATGATTCTACACATCAATTTACATAAGAATCTGCATTAATCTTGATATGCATAAAAATACACTAAATGCGCAATTTTCGGGCTTTCAGTACACTCATTTATATTGCTCAGAATCAATGTTAAATGAGACCATATGATTCTACACATCAATTTACATAAGAATCAGCATTAATCTTGATAGGCATGAAAATACACTAAATCCGCAATTTTCGGGCTTTCAGTACACTCATTTATATTGCTCAGAATCAATTTTAAATGAGACCATATGATTCTACACATCAATTTACATAAGAATCTACATTAATCTTCATATGCATAAAAATACACTAAATGCGCAATTTTCGGGCTTTCAGTACACTCATTTATATTGCTCAGAATCAATTTTAAATGAGACCATATGATTCTACACATCAATTTACATAAGAATCAGCATTAATCTTGATATGCATGAAAATGCACTAATTGAGCAATTTTCGGGGTTTCAGTACACACATTTCCATTGCACAGAATCAATTTTAAATGAGACCATATGATTCTACACATCAATTTACATTAGAATCAGCATTAGTCTTGATATGCATAAAAATACACTAAATGCGCAATTTTCAGGCTTTCAGTACACTCATTTATATTGCACATAATCAATTTTAAATGAGCCATATGATTCTACACATCAATTTACATAAGAATCAGCATTAATCTTGATATGCATGAAAATACACTAAATGAGCTTTAATCGGGCTTTCGGTACACTCATTTATATTTCACAGAACCAATTTTAAATGAGACCATATGATTCTACACAACAATTTACATAAGAATCAGCATTAATCTTGATATGCATAAAAAGACACTAAATGCGGAATTTTCGGGCTTTCAGTACATTCATTTATATTGCTCAGAATCAATTTTAACTGAGACCAAATGATTCTACACATCAATTTACAGAAGAATCTGCATTAATCTTGATATGCATGAAAATACACTAAATGGGCAATTTTCGCTTTTTCAGTACTCATATTTATATTGCACAGCATCAATTTTAAATGAGACCATACGATTCTACACATCAATTTACATAAGAATCAGCATTAATCTCGATATGCATGAAAATACACTAAATGCCCAATATTCGGGCTTTCAGTACAATCATTTCTATTGCTCAGAATCAATTTTAAATGAGACCATATGATTCTACACATCAATTTACATAAGAATCAGCATTAATATTGATATGCCTGAAAATACATTAATGGGCAATTTTCGGGCTTTCAGTACACTCATTTCTATTGCTCAGAATCAATTTTAATTAGACCATATGATTCTACACATCAAACTACATAAGAATCAGCATTAATCTTGACATGCATGAAAATACGCTAAATGCGCAATTTTCGGCCTTTCAATACACTGATTTATGTGGCTCAGAATCAATTTTAAATGAGACCATATGATTCTACACATCAATTTACATAAGAATCTGCATTAATTTTGATATGCATGAAAATACACTAAATGCGAAATATTCGGGCTGTCAGTACACTCATTTATATTGCTCAGAATCATTTTTAAATGAGATCGTATTATTCTACACATCAATTTACATAAGAATCAGCATTAATCTTGATATGCATGAAAATACACTAAATGCGCAATTTGCGGGCTTACAGTACACTTATTTATATTGCTCAGAATCAATTTTAAATGTGACCATATGATTCTACACACAAAATTTACATAAGAATCAGTATTAATCTTGATATGCATGAAAATTCATCAAATGGGCAAATTTTGGGCTTTCAGTACACTCATTTATATTGCTCAGAATCAATGTTAAATGAGACCATATGATTCTACACATCAATTAACATAAGAATCAGCATTAATCTTGATATGCATGAAAATACATCAAATGTGCAATTTTCGGGTTTCAGTACACTCATTTATATTGCTCAGAATCTATTTTAAATGAGACCATATGATTCTACACATCAATTTATATAAGTATCAGCATTGATCTTGATATGCATGAAAATACACTAAATGCGCAATTTTCGGAGTTTCTGTAAACATATTTATGTTGCTCAGAATCAATTTTGAATGAGACCATATGATTCTGCACATCAATTTACATAAAAATCAACATTAATTTTGATATGCATGAAAATACACTAAATGCGAAATATTCGGGCTTTCAGTACTCTCATTTATATTGCTCAGAATCAATTTTAAATGAGACCATATGATTCTACACATCAATTTATATAAGAGTCAGCATTATTCTTGATATGCATGAAAATACACTAAATGGGCAAATTTCGGGCTTTCAATACACTCATTTATATTGCTCAGAATCAATTTCAAATGAGACCATATGATTCTATACATCAATTTACATAAGAATCAGCATTAATCTTGATATGCATGAAAATACACTAAATGGGCAATTGTCGAGCTTTCAGTACACTCATTTATATTGCACAGAATCAATTTTAAATGAGATAATATGATTCTACATATCAATTTACGTAAGAATCAGCATTAATCTTGATATGCATGAAAATACACCAAATGTGCAATTTTCGGGTTTCAGTACACTCATTTCTATTGCACAGAATCAATTTTAAATGCGACCATATGATTCTACACATCAATTTATATAAGAGTCAGCATTAATCTTGATATGCATGAAAATACACCAAATGGGCAAATTTCTGGCTTTCAGTACACTCATTTATATTGCTCAGCATCAATTTAAATGAGATTATATGATTCTTCACAGCAATTTACATAAGAATAAGCAGTAATCTTGATATGCATGAAAATACACTAAATGCGCAATTTTCGGGCTTTCAGTACACTCATTTATATTGCTCAGAATACATTTTAAATGAGACCATATGATTCTACACATCAATTTACATAAAATCCGCATTAATCTTGATATGCATGAAAATACACTAAACGGGCAATTTCGGGCTTTCAGTACACTCATTTCTATTGCACAGAATCAAATTTAAATGACACCATATGATTCTATACATCAATTAATATAAGAATCAGCATTAATCTTGATATGCATGAAAATACACTAAATGCGCAATATTGGGGCTTTCAGTACATTCATTTATATTGCTCAGAATCAATTTTAAATGAGACCATATGATTCTACACCAAAATTTACATAAGAATCTGCATTAATCTTGATATGCATGAAAATACACTAAATGCGCAATTTTCGGCCTTTCAATACCCTGATTTATGTGGCTCAGAATCAATATTAAATGAGACCATATGATTCTACACATCAATTTACATAAGAATCTGCATTAATCTTGATATGCATAAAAATACACTAAATGCGCAATTTTCGGGCTTTCAGTACACTCATTTATATTGCTCAGAATCAATGTTAAATGAGACCATATGATTCTACACATCAATTTACATAAGAATCAGCATTAATCTTGATATGCATGAAAATACACTAAATCCGCAATTTTCGGGCTTTCAGTACACTCATTTATATTGCTCAGAATCAATTTTAAATGAGACCATATGATTCTACACATCAATTTACATAAGAATCTACATTAATCTTCATATGCATAAAAATACACTAAATGCGCAATTTTCGGGCTTTCAGTACACTCATTTATATTGCTCAGAATCAATTTTAAATGAGACCATATGATTCTACACATCAATTTACATGAATCAGCATTAATCTTGATATGCATGAAAATGCACTAATTGAGCAATTTTCGGGGTTTCAGTACACTCATTTCCATTGCACAGAATCAATTTTAAATGAGACCATATGATTCTACACATCAATTTACATAAGAATCAGCATTAATCTTGATATGCATAAAAAGACAGTAAATGCGGAATTTTCGGGCTTTCAGTACATTCATTTATTTTGCTCAGAATCAATTTTAACTGAGACCAAATGATTCTACACATCAATTTACAGAAGAATCAGCATTAATATTGATATGCATGAAAATACATTAATGGGCAATTTTCGGGCTTTCAGTACACTCATTTCTATTGCTCAGAATCAATTTTAATTAGACCATATGATTCTACACATCAAACTACATAAGAATCAGCATTAATCTTGACATGCATGAAAATACGCTAAATGCGCAATTTTTGGCCTTTCAATACACTGATTTATGTGGCTCAGAATCAATTTTAACTGAGACCATATGATTCTACACATCAATTTACATAAGAATCAGCATTAATCTTGATATGCATGAAAATACACTAAATGCGCAATTTTCGGGCTTTCAGTACACTCATTTCTATTGATGAGAATCAATTTTAAATGAGACCATATGATTCTACACATCAATTTACATAAGAATCTGCATTAATCTTGATATGCATGAAAATACACTAAATGGGCATTAATCGGGCTTTTCAGTACACTCATTTATATTGCACAGAAACAATTTTAAATGAGACCATATGATTCTACACATCAATTTACATAAGAATCAGCATTAATCTTGATATGCATGAAAATACACTAAATGGGCAAATTTCGGGCTTTCAGTACACTCATTTATATTGCACAGAACCAATTTTAAATGAGACCATATGATTCTACACATCAATTTACATAAGAATAAGCATTAATCTTGATATGCATAAAAATACACTAAATGCGGAATTTTCGGGCTTTCAGTACATTCATTTATATTGCTCAGAATCAATTTTAACTGAGACCAAATGATTCTACACATAAATTTACAGAAGAATCTGCATTAATCTTGATATGCATGAAAATACACTAAATGGGCAATTTTCGCTTTTTCAGTACTCATATTTATATTGCACAGCACCAATTTTAAATGAGACCATATGATTCTACACATCAATTTACATAAGAATCAGCATTAATCTTGATAATCATGAAAATACACAAAATGGGAAATTTTCGCGGTTTCAGTACTCACATTTATATTGCACAGAATCAATTTTAAATGAGACCGTATGATTCTACACATCAATTTACATAAGAATCAGCATTAATCTTGATATGCATGAAAATACACTAAATGGGCAATTTTCGGGCTTTCAGTACACTCATTTCTGTTGCACAGAATCAATATAAATGAGACCATATGATTCTACACATCAATTTACATAAGAATCAGCATTAATCTTGATATGCATGAAAATACACTAAATGCGCAATTTTCGGGCTTTCAGTACACTCATTTATATTGCTCAGAATCAATTTTAAATGAGACCATATGATTCTACAAATCAATTTACATAAGAATCAGCATTAATCTTGATATGCATGAAAATACACTAAATGCGCGATTTTTAGGCTTTCAGTACACTCATTTATATTGCTCAGAATCAATTTTAAATGAGACCATATGATTCTACACATCAATTTAATTAAGAATCAGCATTAATATTCATATGCATGAAAATACATTAATGGGCAATTTTCGGGCTTTCAGTACACTCATTTCTATTGCACAGAATCAATGTTAAATGAGACCATATGATTCTACACATCAATTTACATAAGAATCAGCATTAATCTTGACATGCATGAAAATACACAAATGCGCAATATTCGGGATATCAGTACAATCATTTCTATTTCACGGAATCAATTTGAAATGAGACCATATGATTCTACAGAAAAATTTACATAAGAATCAGCATTTATCTTGATATGCATGAACATACACTAAATGCGCAATTTTCGGGCTTTCAGTACACTCATTCATAGTGCTCAGAATCAATTTGAAATGAGACCATATGATTCTACACATCAATTTACATAAGAATCAGCATTAATCTTAATATGTATGAAAATACACTAAATGAGCAATTTTTGGGCTTTCAGTACACTCATGTATATTGCTCAGAATCAATTTTACATGAGACGATGTGATTCTACACAACAATTTAGAAAAGAATCAGCATTAATCTTGATATGCTAAAAATACACTAAATGCGTAATTCTCGGGCTTTCAGTATACTCATTTATATTGCTCAGAATCAATTTGAAATGAGACCATATGATTCTACTCATCAATATACATAAGAATCAGCATTAATCTTGATATGCATGAAAATACATTAAAGGCGCAATTTTCGGGCTTTCAGTACACTTATTTATATTGCTCAGAATCAATTTTTAATGAGACCATATGATTCTACACCTCAATTTACATAAGAATCAGCATTAATCTTGATATGCATGAAAATACACTAAATGCTTAATTTTCGGGCTTTCAGTTCACTCATTTAAATTGCACAGAATCAATTTTAAATGAGACCATATGATTCTACACATCAATTTACATAAGAATCAGCATTAATCTTCATATGCTTGAAAATACACTAAATGCGCGATTTTTGGTTTTCAGTACACTCATTTCTATTGCTCAGAATCAATTTTAAATGAGACCATATGATTCTACACATCAATTTACATAAGAATCAGCTTTAATCTTGATATGCATGAAAATACATGAAATGCGCCATTTTTGGTTTTCAGTACACGCATTTCTATTGCTCAGAATCAATTTTAAATGAGACCATATGATTCTACACCTCAATTTACATAAGAATCAGCATTAATCTTGATATGCATGAAAATACACTAAATGCTTAATTTTCGGGCTTTCAGTTCACTCATTTCTATTGCACAGAATCAATTTTAAATGAGACCATATGATTCTACACATCAATTTACATAAGAATCAGCATTAATCTTGATATGCTGGAAAATACACTAAATGCGCGATTTTTGGTTTTCAGTACTCTCATTTCTATTGATCAGAATCAATTTTAAATGAGACCATATGATTCTACACATCAATTTACATAAGAATCAGCTTTAATCTTGATATGCATGAAAATACACTAAATGCTTAATTTTCGGGCTTTCAGTTCACTCATTTCTATTGCACAGAATCAATTTTAAATGAGACCATATGATTCTACACATCAATTTACATAAGAATCAGCATTAATCTTCATATGCTTGAAAATACACTAAATGCGCCATTTCTGGTTTTCAGTACACTCATTTCTCTTGCTCAGAATCAATTTTAAATGAGACCATATGATTCTACACCTCAATTTACATAAGAATCAGCATTAATCTTGATATGCATGAAAATACACTAAATGCTTAATTTTCGGGCTTTCAGTTCACTCATTTCTATTGCACAGAATCAATTTTAAATGAGACCATATGATTCTACACATCAATTTACATAAGAATCAGCATTAATCTTGATATGCTTGAAAATACACTAAATGCGCGATTTTTGGTTTTCAGTACACTCATTTCTATTGATCAGAATCAATTTTAAATGAGACCATATGATTCTACACATCAACTTACATAAGAATCAGCTTTAATCTTGATATGCATGAAAATACACTAAATGCGCCATTTTTGGTTTTCAGTACACTCATTTCTATTGCTCAGAATCAATTTTCAATGAGACCATATGATTCTACACATCAATTTACATTAGAATCAGCATTAATCTTCATATGCATAAAAATACACTAAATGCGCAATTTTCGGGCTTTCAGTACACTCATTTCATTTGCACAGAATCAATTTTTAATGAGACCATATGGTTCTACACATCAATTTACATAAGAATCAGCATTAATCTTGATATGCTTGAAAATACACTAAATGCGCGATTTTTGGTTTTCAGTACACTCATTTCTATTGATCAGAATCAATTTTAAATGAGACCATATGGTTCTACATCAATTTACATAAGAATCAGCTTTAATCTTGATATGCATGAAAATACACTAAATGCTTAATTTTCGGGCTTTCAGTTCACTCATTTCTATTGCACAGAATCAATTTTAAATGAGACCATATGATTCTACACACCAATTTACATAAGAATCAGCATTAATCTTCATATGCTTGAAAATACACTAAATGCGCGTTTTTGGTTTTCAGTACACTCATTTCTATTGCTCTGAATCAATTTTAAATGAGACCATATTATTCTACATATCAATTTACATAAGAATCAGCTTTAATCTTGATATGCATGAAAATACACTAAATGCGCCATTTTTGGTTTTCAGTACACTCATTTCGATTGCTCAGAATCAATTTTAAATGAGACCATATGATTCTACACCTCAATTTACATAAGAATCAGCATTAATCTTGATATGCATGAAAATACACTAAATGCTTAATTTTCGGGCTTTCAGTTCACTCATTTCTATTGCACAGAATCAATTTTAAATGAGACCATATGATTCTACACGTCAATTTACATAAGAATCAGCGTTAATCTTGATATGCATGACAATACACTAAATGCGCAATTTTAAGGCTTTCAGCACACTCATTTATATTGCTCAGAATCAATTTTAAATGAGTGCATATGATTCTACACGTCAATTTACATAAGAATCAGCATTAATCTTGATATGCATTAAAATACACTAAATGCGCAAGTTCGGGCTTTTAGTACACTCATTTATATTGCTCAGAATCAATTTTAAATGAGACCATATGATTCTACACATCAATGTACATAGGAATCAGCATTAATCTTGATATGCATTAAAATACACTAAATGCGCAATTTTCGGGCTTTCAGTACACTCATTTCTATTGCTCAGAATCAATTTTAAATGAGACCACATGATTCAACACATCAATGTACATAAGAATCAGCATTAATCTTGATATGCCTTAAAATACACTAAATGCGCAATTTTCGGGCTTTCAGTACACTTATTTATATTGCTCAGAATCAATTTTAAATGAGACCATATGATTCTACACCTAAATTTACATAAGAATCAGCATTAATCTTGATATGCTTGAAAATACAATGAATGCGCAATTTTCGGGCTTTCAGTACACTCATTTATACTGCTCAGAATCCATTTTAAATGATACCATAGTATTCTACACAGCAATTTACATAAGAATCAGCATTAATCTTGATATGCATGAAAATACACTAAATGCGCAATTTTCGGGCTTTCAGTACACTCATTTCATTTGCACAGAATCAATTTTTAATGAGATCATATGATTCTAAACATCAATTTACATAAGAATCAGCATTAATCTTGATATGCTTGAAAATACAATGAATGCGCAATTTTCGGGCTTTCAGTACATTCATTTATCTTGCACAGAATCAATTTTAAATGAGACCATATGATTCAACACATCAATTTACATAAGAATCAGCATTAATCTTGCTATGCATGAAAATACACTAAATGCCCCATTTTTGGTTTTCAGTACAATAATTTATATTGCTCAGAATCGATTTTAAATGAGACCATATGATTCTACACATCAATTTACATAAGAATCAGCATTAATCTTGATATGCATGAAAATACACTAAATGCGCAATTTTCGGGCTTTCAGTACACTCATTTCTTTTGCACAGAGTCAATTTTTAATGAGACCATATGATTCTACACATCAATTTACATAAGAATCAGCATTAATCTTGATATGCATGAAAATACACTAAATGCGCAATTTTCGGGCTTTCAGTACACTCATTTATATTGCACAGAATCAATTTTAAATGGGACCATATGATTCTACAAATCAATTTACATAAGAATCAGCATTAATCTTGCTATGCATGAAAATACAATGACTGCGCAATAATCGGGATTTCGTACATTCATTTATATTGCTCAGAATCAATTTTAAATGAGACCATATGATTCTACACATCAATTTACATAAGAATCAGCATTAATCTTGATATGCATGAACATACACTAAATTCGCAGTTTTTGGTCTTTCAGTACACTCATTTATATTGCTCAGAATCAATTTTAATTGTGACCATGTGATTGTACACATCAATTTACATAAGAATGAGCATTAATCTTGATATGCATGAAAATACACTAAATGCTCAATTTTCGGGCTTTCAGTACACTCATTTATATTGCTCAGAATGAATTTGAAATGAGACCATATGATTCTACACATCAATTTACATAAGAATCAGCATTAATCTTGATATGCATGAAAATACACTAAATGGGCATTAATCGGGCTTTCAGTACACTCATTATATTGCACAGAATCAATTTTAAATTAGACCATATGATTCTACAAAACAATTTATTTAAGTATCAGCATTAATCTTGATATGCATGAACATACACTAAATGCGCAATTTTCGGGCTTTCAGTACACTCATTTATACTGCTCAGAATCCATTTTAAATGAGACCATAGTATTCTACACAGCAATTTACATAAGAATCAGCATTAATCTTGATATGCATGAAAATACACTAAATGCGCAATTTTCGGGCTTTCAGTACACTATTTTCATTTGCACAGAATCAATTTTTAATGTGACCATATGATTCTAAACATCAATTTACATAAGAATCAGCATTAATCTTGATATGCTTGAAAATACAATGAATGCGCAATTTATATTGCTTACAATCAATTTTAAATGAGATTATATGATTCTACACATCAATTTACATAAGAATCAGCATTAATCTTGATATGCATGAAAATATAATACATGCGCAATTTGGGGCTTTCAGTACACTCATTTATATTGCTCAGAATCAATTTTAAATGAAACCATATGATTCTACACATCAATTTACATAAGAATCAGCATTAATCTTGATATGCATGAAAATACACTAAATGCGCAATTTTCGGGCTTTCAGTACACACATTTATATTGCTCAGAATCAATTTTAAATGAAACCATATGATTCTACACATCAATTTACATAAGAATCAGCATTAATCTTGATATGCATGAAAATACACTAAATGCGCAATTTTCGGGCTTTCAGTACACTCATTTATATTGCTCAGAATCAATTTTAAATGAAACCATATGATTCTACACATCAATTTACATATGAATCAGCATTAATCTTGATATGCATGAAAATACACTAAATGCGCAGTGTTTGGTCTTTCAGTACACTCATTTATATTGATCAGAATCAATCTTAAATGAGACCGTATGATTCTACACATCAATTTACATAAGAATCAGCATTAATCTTGATATGCATGAAAATACACTAAATGAGTAATTTTCGGGCTTTCAGTACACTCATTTATATTGCTCAGAATCAATTTTAAATGAGACCGTATGATTCTACACATCAATTTACATATCAATCAGCATTAATCTTGATATGCATGAAAATACACTAAATGCGCAATTTTCGGGCTTTCAGTACACTCATTTATATTGCTCAGAATCAATTTTAAATGAGACCGTATGATTCTACACATCAATTTACATAAGAATCAGCATTAATCTTGATATGCATGAAAATACACTAAATGCGCAATTTTCCGGCTTTCAGTACACTCATTTATATTGGTCAGAATCAATTTTAAATGAAACCATATGATTCTACATATCAATTTACATAAGAATAAGCATTAATCTTGATATGCATGAAAATACACTAAATGCGCAATTTTTGGGCTTTCAGTACGCTCATTTATATTGCTCAGAATCAATTTTAAATGAAACCATATGATTCTACACATCAATTTACATAAGAATCAGCATTAATCTTGATATGCATGAAAATACACTAAATGCGCAATTTTCGGGCTTTCAGTACACTCATTTATATTGCTCAGAATAAATTTGAATTGAAACCATGTGATTCTACACATCAATTTACATAAGAATCAGCATTAATCTTGATATGCATGAAAATACACTAAATGCGCAATTTTCGGGCTTTCAGTACACTCATTTATATTGCTCAGAATCAATTTTAAATGAAACCATATGATTCTACACATCAATTTACATAAGAATCAGCATGAATATTGATATGCATGAAAATACACTAAATGCGCAATTTTCGGGCTTTCAGTACACTCATTTATATTGCTCAGAATCAATTTTAAATGAGACC
>JBBBDQ010024893.1:0-54367 GCA_037127315.1 Ascarosepion bandense | reverse complement strand
AAATTTGATCAGCATGTATTACCTCATTTCGCTGTCTTTAGCAGCAACTAGTCCTGGGACAAATATGAGACACTTGAAATTGTCTGGAGTAAGCTCCGACAATTTAAAATCGTCACAATGTTTATTGACGATAGCTGCGAATGTAGAGTAGTCCTAGTTTTCTTCTTCTATGAGATTAAGGCATTTCCATCTTTTATGGAACAACGAGATTTTGGGGCAATGAGGCCTGTCACTGCCTCATCGAAAGTTAGATCATTTGTTTTTTAGGCAGAAAATAGTCTACGAATTTGTGTATTCGTCTGTGCCTAATTTCCTAAGTAGAAGTCTTAATTTTTCTTCTCACTCCAGTGCTGACAGTCGATATTAAAAATATCCTCCTTTCTCCGAATTTCAACTAAGTACTTAAAAATTTCAATCGCGTTCCACACACCATCTTGTGAAAATGTCTACTTATTCTCCGAGTTCATATCCAGGGCTGTGCTTGAGAATTTCGATAATAGTACTTGCAGTTGTGTTTGTCTTTCCACGTTTGTATTTTGCATTTTAATTTGTCTTTCTTCAATTTGCTTTTGCATCTCTATTTGTCTCATTTGTATTTCTGTTTGTCCATTTTCGATAGACTATTGCAATTCCAACTGTTTTATATCTAAATGATAATTTATGAAAATAAATGAAACATGTTGAAACCACTTGCTATGAATAGAAAACACTTAGATATTAAAAAATCGTTAGGGTCTTTAATATTATGCAAGAGTTTGAATATCTCCAAAATGCAATAGATTTATTACGTAAAATTTGAAAAATTCAAACTTTCAGAAAATTAATTAACTTTCAGATAAATTAATATAAATTATTATAACATGATGAAAACTTGAGGTAACAATAGGAAAAGATTAGATTGTAAAAAATTTTTGGAGGTATCGATATTTTACAGAAGATAAAAAACTATGAGAAATCAGTTAAAAAGCGATACTTTTTGAGGTATATTTTGAAATTATCAGAGTCTCAGAAAATTAATTCATCCTTAGGATAAAATTAATGAAAATAAGTGAAACATACTGAAACGACTTGGTATGAATAGAAAACAATTAGATATTAAAAAAATTTTAGGGTCTTCAATATTTTCTGGGAGTTTGAATATCTCGAAAATGCAATAGATTTATTACGTAGAATTTGAAAATTTCAAACATTCAGAAAATTAATTTATCTTTCAGATAAATTAAAAAAAATTATTATATAATGTTGATAACATTAGGTAACAATAGGAAACGCTTAGATTTTAAAAAAATATTGGAGGTGTCGATATTTTACAGAAGTTTAAAAACATTAAAAAATACGTTGAAAAACTATGCGAAATCAGCTAAAAAGTGATACTTTTTGAGGTATATTGTGAAATATTCAGAATCTTAGAAAATTAATTAATCCTTAGGATGAAATAATGAAAATAGGTGAAACATGTTGAAACCACTTGGTATGAATAGAAAACACTTAGATATTAAAAAAATTTTAGGGTCTTCAATATTTTCTGGGAGTTTGAATATCTCGAAAATGCAATAGATTTATTACGTAGAATTAGAAAATTTCAAACTTTCAGAAAATTAATTTATGTTTCAGAGAAATTAATAAAAATTATTATATCATGTTGATAACATTAGGTAACAATAGGAAACGCTTAGTTTTAAAAAAATATTGGAGGTGTCGATATTTTACAGAAGTATAAAAACATTAAAAAATACGTTGAAAAACTATGCGAAATCAGCTAAAAAGTGATACTTTTTGAGGTATATTGTGAAATATTCAGAATCTTAGAAAATTAATTCATCCTTAGGATAAATTAATGAAAGGAGGTGAAACATGTTGAAACCACTTGGTATGTATAGAAAACCCTTAGATATTAAAAAAATTTTAGGGTCTTCAATATTTTCTGGGAGCTTGAATATTTCGAAAAAGCAATAGATTTATTACGTTAATTTTGAAAATTTCAAACTTTGAGAAAATTAATTTATCTTTCAGATAAATTAATAAAAATTGTTATATCATGGTGATAACATTAGGTAACAATAGAAAACGCTTAGACTTTTAAAAAAAATTGGAGCTTTCGATACTTTACAGAAGTTTGAAAACTTTGAAAATTACGTTGAAAAACTATGCGAAATCAGCTAAAAAGTGATACTTTTTGAGGTATATTTTGAAATTTTCAGAGTCACAGAACATTAATTCATCCTTAGGATAAATTAATGAAAATAGGTGAAACATGTTGAAACCACTTGGTAAGAATAGAAAACACTTAGATATTAAAAGAATTTTAGGGTCTTCAATATATTCAGGGAGTTTGAATATCTCGAAAATGCAATAGATTTATTACGTAAATTTTGAAAATTTCAAACATTCAGAAAATTAATTTATCTTTCAGATAAATTAATAAAAATTGTTATATCCTGTTGATAACATTAGGTAACAATAGAAAACGCTTAGATTTTTAAAAAAATTTGGAGCTTTCGATATTTTACAGAAGTTTGAAAACTTTGAAAAATACGTTGAAAAACTATGCGAAATCAGCTAAAAAGTGATATATTTTGAGGTATATTTTGAAATATTCAGAGTCTCAGAAAAATAATTCATCCTTAGGATAAATTAATGAAAATAGGTGAAACATGTTGAAACCACTTGGTATGAATAGAAAACACTTAGATATTAAAAAAATTTTAGGGTCTTGAATATTTTCTGGGAGTTTGAATATCTCGAAAATGCAATAGATTTATTACGTAAATTTTGAAAATTTCAAACTTTGAGAAATTTAATTTATCTTTCAGATAAATTAATAAAAATTGTTATATCATGTTGATAACATTAGGTAACAATAGGAAACGCTTAGATTTTAAAAAGTTTTTGAGCTATCGATACTTTACAGAAGTTGAAAACTTTGAAAATTACTTTGAAAAACTATGCGAAATCAGCTAAAAAGTGATACATTTGAGGTATATTTTGAAATATTCAGAGTCTCAGAAAATTAATTCATCCTTAGGATAAATTAATGAAAATAGGTGAAACATGTTGAAACCACTTGGTATGAATAGAAAACACTTAGATATTAAAAAAATTTTAGGGTCTTCAATATTTTCTGGGAGTTTGAATATCTCGAAAAAGCAATAGATTTATTACGTTAATTTTGAAAATTTCAAACTTTGAGAAAATTAATTTATCTTTCAGATAAATTAATAAAAATTGTTATATCATGTTGATAACATTAGGGAACAATAGAAAACGCTTAGATTTTTTAAAAAAATTAGAGCTTTCGATATTTACAGAAGTTTGAAAACTTTGAAAATTACGTTGAAAAACTATGCGAAATCAGCTAAAAAGTGATACTTTTTGAGGTATATTTTGAAATTTTCAGAGTCGCAGAACATTAATTCATCCTTAGGATAAATTAATGAAAATAGGTGAAACATGTTGAAACCACTTGGTATGAATAGATAACACTTAGATATTAAAAAAAATTTTAGGGTCTTCAAAATTTTCTGGGAGTTTGAATATCTCGAAAATGCAATAGATTTATTACGTAAATTTTGAAAATTTCAAACTTTCAGAAAATTAATTTATCTTTCAGATAAATTAATAAACATTGTTATATCATGTTGATAACATTAGGTAACAATAGGAAACGCTTAGATTTTAAAAAAATTTTTGAGCTTTCGAAACTTTACAGAAGTTTGAAAACTTTGAAAATTACGTTGAAAAACTATGCGAAATCAGCTAAAAAGTGATACTTTTTGAGGTATAATTTGAAATTTTCAGAGTCTCAGAAAATTAATTCATCCTTAGGATAAATTAATGAAAATAGGTGAAACATGTTGAAACCACTTGGTATGAATAGAAAACACTTAGATATTAAAAAAATTTTAGGGTCTTCAATATATTCTGGGAGTTTGAATATCTCGAAAATGCAATAGATTTATTATGTAAATTTTGAAAATTTCAAACTTTCAGAAAGTTAATTTATCTGAAAGATAAATTAATAAAAATTCTTATATCATGTTGATAACATTAGGTAACAATAGGAAACGCTTAGGTTTTAAAAAAAATTTGGAGGTTTCGATACGTTACCGAAGTTTAAAACTTTGAAAATTACGTTGAAAAACTATGCGAAGTCAGCTAAAAAGTGATACTTTTTAGGTATATTTTGAAATTTTCAGAGTCTCAGAAAATTAATTCATCCTTAGGATAAATTAATGAAAATAGGTGAAACATGTTGAAACCACTTGGTATGAATAGAAAACACTTAGATATTAAAAAATTTGAGGGTCTTGAATATTTTCTGGGAGTTTGAATATCTCGAAAATGCAATAGATTTATTACGTAAATTTTGAAAAATTTCAAACTTTGAGAAAATTAATTTATCTTTCAGATAAATCAATAAAAATTGTTATATCATGTTGAAAACATTAGGTAACAATAGGAAACGCTTAGATTTTAAAAAAATTTTGGAGCTTTCGAAACTTTACAGAAGTTTGAAAACTTTGAAAATTACGTTGAAAAACTATGCGAAGTCAGCTAAAAAGTGATACTTTTTGAGGTATGTTTTAAAATTTTCAGAGTCTCAGAAAATTAATTCATCCTTAGGATAAATTAATGAAAATAGGTGAAACATGTTGAAACCACTTGGTATGAATAGAAAACACTTAGATATTAAAAAAATTTTAGGGTCTTCAATATTTTCTGGGAGTTTGAATATCTCGAAAAAGCAAGAGATTTATTACGTAAATTTTGAAAATTTCAAACTTTGAGAAAATTAATTTATCTTTCAGATAAATTAATAAAAATTGTTATATCATGTTGATAACATTAGGTAACAATAGAAAACGCTTAGATTTTTAAAAAAAATTGGAGCATTCGATACTTTAGAGAAGTTTGAAAACTTTGAAAATTACGTTGAAAAACTATGCGAAATCAGCTAAAAAGTGATACTTTTTGAGGTATATTGTGAAATATTCAGAATCTTAGAAAATTAATTAATCCTTAGGATGAAATAAGGAAAATAGGTGAAACATGTTGAAACCACTTGGTATGAATAGAAAACACTTAGATATTAAAAAAATTTTAGGGTCTTCAAAATTTTCTGGGAGTTTGAATATCTCGAAAATGCAATAGATTTATTACGTAAATTTTGAAAATTTCAAACTTTCAGAAAATTAATTTATCTTTGAGATAAATTAATAAACATTGTTATTTCATGTTGATAACATTAGGTAACAATAGGAAACGCTTAGGTTTTAAAAAAAATTTGGAGGTTTCGATACGTTACAGAAGTTTAAAAACTTTGAAAATTACGTTGAAAAACTATGCGAAATCAGCTAAAAAGTGATACTTTTTGAGGTATATTTTGAAATTTTCAGAGTCTCAGAAAATTAATTCATCCTTAGGATAAATTAATGAAAATAGGTGAAACATGTTGAAACCACTTGGTATGAATAGAAAACACTTAGATATTAAAAAAAATTTAGGGTCTTCAATATTTTCTGGGAGTTTGAAAATCTCGAAAATGCAATAGATTTATTACGTAAATTTTGAAAATTTCAAACTTTCAGAAAATTAATTTATCTTTCAGATAAATTAATAAAAATTGTTATATCATGTTGATAACATTAGGTAACAATAGGAAACGCTTAGATTTTAAAAAATTTTGGAGGTTTCGATACTTTACAGAAGTTTAAAAACTTTGAAAATTACGTTGAAAAACTATGCGAAATCAGCTAAAAAGTGATACTTTTTGAGGTATATTTTGAAATTTTCAGAGTCTCAGAAAATTAATTCATCCTTAGGATGAATTAATGAAAATAGGTGAAACATGTTGAAACCACTTGGTGTGAATAGAAAACACTTAGATATTAAAAAAATTTTAGGGTCTTCAATATTTTCTGGGAGTTTGAAAATCTCGAAAATGCAATAGATTTATTACGTAAATTTTGAAAATTTCAAAGTTTCAGAAAATTAATTTATCTTTCAGATAAATTAATTAAAATTGGTATATCATGTTCATAACATTAGGTAACAAGAGGAAACGCTTAGATTTTTAAAAAATTTTGGAGGTTTCGATACTTTACAGAAGTTCAAAACTTTGAAAATTACGTTGAAAATCTATGCGAAATCAGCTAAAAAGTGATACTTTTTGAGGTATATTTTGAAATATTCAGAGTCTCAGAAAATTAATTCATCCTTAGGATAAATTAATGAAAATAGGTGAAACATGTTGAAACCACTTGGTATGAATAGAAAACACTTAGATATTAAAAAATTTAGGGTCTTCAATATTTTCTGGGAGTTTGAAAATCTCGAAAATGCAATAGATTTATTACGTAAATTTTGAAAATTTCAAAGTTTCAGAAAATTAATTTATCTTTCAGATAAATTAATAAAAATTGTTATATCATGTAGATAACATTAGGTAACAATAGGAAACGGTTAGATTTTAAAAAAATTTTGGAGGTTTCGATACTTTACAGAAGTTTAAAAACTTTGAAAATTACGTTGAAAAACTATGCGAAATCAGCTAAAAAGTGATACTTTTTTAGGTATATTTTGAAATTTTCAGAGTCTCAGAAAATTAATTCATCCTTAGGATAAATTAATGAAAATAGGTGAAACATGTTGAAACCTCTTGGTATGAATAGAAAACATTTAGATATTAAAAAAATTTTAGGGTCTTCAATATTTTCTGGGAGTTTGAAAATCTCGAAAATGCAATAGATTTATTACGTAAATTTTGAAAATTTCAAAGTTTCAGAAAATGAATTCATCTTTCAGATAAATTAATAAAAATTGTTATATCATGTTGATAACATTAGGTAACAATAGGAAACGCTTAGATTTTAAAAAAATTTTGGAGGTTTCGATATTTTACAGAAGTTTAAAAACTTTGAAAATTACGTTGAAAAACTATGCGAAATCAGCTAAAAAGTGATACTTTTTGAGGTATATTTTGAAATTTTCAGAGTCTCAGAAAATTAATTCATCCTTAGGAAAAATTAATGAAAATAGGTGAAACATGTTTAAACCTCTTGGTATGAATAGAAAACACTTAGATATTAAAAAACTTTTAGGGTCTTCAATATTTTCTGGGAGTTTGAAAATCTCGAAAATGCAATAGATATATTACGTAAATTTTGAAAATTTCAGAGTTTCAGAAAATTAATTTATCTTTCAGATAAATTAATAAAAATTGTTATATCATGTTCATAACATTAGGTAACAATAGGAAACGCTTAGATTTTAAAAAAATTTTGGAGTTTTCGATACTTTACAGAAGTTTAAAAACTTTGAAATTTACGTTGAAAAACTATGCGAAATCAGCTAAAAAGTGATACTTTTTGAGGTATATTTTGAAATATTCAGAGTCTCAGAAAATTAATTCATCCTTAGGATAAATTAATGAAAATAGGTGAAACATGTTGAAACCACTTGGTATGAATAGAAAACACTTAGATATTAAAAAAATTTTAAGGTCTTCAATATTTTCTGGGAGTTTGAAAATCTCGAAAATGCAATAGATTTATTACGTAAATTTTGAAAATTTCAAACTTTCAGAAAATTAATTTATCTTTCAGATAAATTAATAAAAATTGTTATATCATGTTGATAACATTAGGTAACAATAGGAAACGCTTAGATTTTAAAAAAATTTTGGAGGTTTCGATACTTTACAGAAGTTTAAAAACTTTGAAAATTACGTTGAAAAACTATGCGAAATCAGCTAAAATGTGATACTTTTTGAGGTATATTTTGAAATTTTCAGAGTCTCAGAAAATTAATTCATCCTTAGGATAAATTAATGAAAATAGGTGAAACATGTTGAAACCACTTGGTATGAATAGAAAACACTTAGATATTAAAAAATTTAGGGTCTTCAATATTTTCTGGGAGTTTGAAAATCTCGAAAATGCAATAGATTTATTACGTAAATTTTGAAAATTTCAAAGTTTCAGAAAATTAATTTATCTTTCAGATAAATTAATAAAAATTGTTATATCATGTAGATAACATTAGGTAACAATAGGAAACGGTTAGATTTTAAAAAAATTTTGGAGGTTTCGATACTTTACAGAAGTTTAAAAACTTTGAAAATTACGTTGAAAAACTATGCGAAATCAGCTAAAAAGTGATACTTTTTTAGGTATATTTTGAAATTTTCAGAGTCTCAGAAAATTAATTCATCCTTAGGATAAATTAATGAAAATAGGTGAAACATGTTGAAACCTCTTGGTATGAATAGAAAACATTTAGATATTAAAAAAATTTTAGGGTCTTCAATATTTTCTGGGAGTTTGAAAATCTCGAAAATGCAATAGATTTATTACGTAAATTTTGAAAATTTCAAAGTTTCAGAAAATGAATTCATCTTTCAGATAAATTAATAAAAATTGTTATATCATGTTGATAACATTAGGTAACAATAGGAAACGCTTAGATTTTAAAAAAATTTTGGAGGTTTCGATATTTTACAGAAGTTTAAAAACTTTGAAAATTACGTTGAAAAACTATGCGAAATCAGCTAAAAAGTGATACTTTTTGAGGTATATTTTGAAATTTTCAGAGTCTCAGAAAATTAATTCATCCTTAGGAAAAATTAATGAAAATAGGTGAAACATGTTTAAACCTCTTGGTATGAATAGAAAACACTTAGATATTAAAAAACTTTTAGGGTCTTCAATATTTTCTGGGAGTTTGAAAATCTCGAAAATGCAATAGATATATTACGTAAATTTTGAAAATTTCAGAGTTTCAGAAAATTAATTTATCTTTCAGATAAATTAATAAAAATTGTTATATCATGTTCATAACATTAGGTAACAATAGGAAACGCTTAGATTTTAAAAAAATTTTGGAGTTTTCGATACTTTACAGAAGTTTAAAAACTTTGAAATTTACGTTGAAAAACTATGCGAAATCAGCTAAAAAGTGATACTTTTTGAGGTATATTTTGAAATATTCAGAGTCTCAGAAAATTAATTCATCCTTAGGATAAATTAATGAAAATAGGTGAAACATGTTGAAACCACTTGGTATGAATAGAAAACACTTAGATATTAAAAAAATTTTAAGGTCTTCAATATTTTCTGGGAGTTTGAAAATCTCGAAAATGCAATAGATTTATTACGTAAATTTTGAAAATTTCAAACTTTCAGAAAATTAATTTATCTTTCAGATAAATTAATAAAAATTGTTATATCATGTTGATAACATTAGGTAACAATAGGAAACGCTTAGATTTTAAAAAATTTTGGAGGTTTCGATACTTTACAGAAGTTTAAAAACTTTGAAAATTACGTTGAAAAACTATGCGAAATCAGCTAAAATGTGATACTTTTTGAGGTATATTTTGAAATTTTCAGAGTCTCAGAAAATTAATTCATCCTTAGGATAAATTAATGAAAATAGGTGAAACATGTTGAAACCACTTGGTATGAATAGAAAACACTTAGATATTAAAAAAATTTTAGGGTCTTGAATATTTTCTGGGAGTTTGAATATCTCGAAAATGCAATAGATTTATTACGTAAATTTTGAAAATTTCAAACTTTGAGAAATTTAATTTATCTTTCAGATAAATTAATAAACATTGTTATATCATGTTGATAACATTAGGTAACAATAGGAAACGCTTAGATTTTAAAAAGTTTTTGAGCTATCGATACTTTACAGAAGTTGAAAACTTTGAAAATTACTTTGAAAAACTATGCGAAATCAGCTAAAAAGTGATACATTTGAGGTATATTTTGAAATATTCAGAGTCTCAGAAAATTAATTCATCCTTAGGATAAATTAATGAAAATAGGTGAAACATGTTGAAACCACTTGGTATGAATAGAAAACCCTTAGATATTAAAAAAATTTTAGGGTCTTCAATATTTTCTGGGAGTTTGAATATCTCGAAAAAGCAATAGATTTATTACGTTAATTTTGAAAATTTCAAACTTTGAGAAAATTAATTTATCTTTCAGATAAATTAATAAAAATTGTTATATCATGTTGATAACATTAGGTAACAATAGAAAACGCTTAGATTTTTAAAAAAAATTAGAGCTTTCGATATTTACAGAAGTTTGAATACTTTGAAGATTACGTTGAAAAACTATGCGAAATCAGCTAAAAAGTGATACTTTTTGAGGTATATTTTGAAATTTTCAGAGTCGCAGAACATTAATTCATCCTTATGTTAAATTAATGAAAATAGGTGAAACATGTTGAAACCACTTGGTATGAATAGAAAACACTTAGATATTAAAAAAATTTTAGGGTCTTCAATATTTTCTGGGAGTTTGAATATCTCGAAAAAGCAAGAGATTTATTACGTAAATTTTGAAAATTTCAAACTTTGAGAAAATTAATTTATCTTTCAGATAAATTAATAAAAATTGTTATATCATGTTGATAACATTAGGTAACAATAGAAAACGCTTAGATTTTTAAAAAAAATTGGAGCATTCGATACTTTAGAGAAGTTTGAAAACTTTGAAAATTACGTTGAAAAACTATGCGAAATCAGCTAAAAAGTGATACTTTTTGAGGTATATTGTGAAATATTCAGAATCTTAGAAAATTAATTAATCCTTAGGATGAAATAAGGAAAATAGGTGAAACATGTTGAAACCACTTGGTATGAATAGAAAACACTTAGATATTAAAAAAATTTTAGGGTCTTCAAAATTTTCTGGGAGTTTGAATATCTCGAAAATGCAATAGATTTATTACGTAAATTTTGAAAATTTCAAACTTTCAGAAAATTAATTTATCTTTGAGATAAATTAATAAACATTGTTATTTCATGTTGATAACATTAGGTAACAATAGGAAACGCTTAGGTTTTAAAAAAAATTTGGAGGTTTCGATACGTTACAGAAGTTTAAAAACTTTGAAAATTACGTTGAAAAACTATGCGAAATCAGCTAAAAAGTGATACTTTTTGAGGTATATTTTGAAATTTTCAGAGTCTCAGAAAATTAATTCATCCTTAGGATAAATTAATGAAAATAGGTGAAACATGTTGAAACCACTTGGTATGAATAGAAAACACTTAGATATTAAAAAAATTTTAGGGTCTTCAATATTTTCTGGGAGTTTGAAAATCTCGAAAATGCAATAGATTTATTACGTAAATTTTGAAAATTTCAAAGTTTCAGAAAATTAATTTATCTTTCAGATAAATTAATAAAAATTGTTATATCATGTTGATAACATTAGGTAACAATAGGAAACGCTTAGATTTTTAAACAATTTTGGAGGTTTCGATACTTTACAGAAGTTTAAATACTTTGAAAATTACGTTGAAAAACTATGCGAAATCAGCTAAAAAGTGATACTTTTTGAGGTATATTTTGAAATTTTCAGAGTCTCAGAAAATTAATTCATCCTTAGGATAAATTAATGAAAATAGGTGAAACATGTTGAAACCACTTGGTATGAATAGAAAACACTTAGATATTAAAAAAATTTTAGGGTCTTCAATATTTTCTGGGAGTTTGAAAATCTCGAAAATGCAATAGATTTATTACGTAAATTTTGAAAATTTCAAAGTTTTCAGAAAATTAATTTATCTTTCAGATAAATTAATTAAAATTGGTATATCATGTTCATAACATTAGGTAACAAGAGGAAACGCTTAGATTTTTAAAAAATTTTGGAGGTTTCGATACTTTACAGAAGTTCAAAACTTTGAAAATTACGTTGAAAATCTATGCGAAATCAGCTAAAAAGTGATACTTTTTGAGGTATATTTTGAAATATTCAGAGTCTCAGAAAATTAATTCATCCTTAGGATAAATTAATGAAAATAGGTGAAACATGTTGAAACCACTTGGTATGAATAGAAAACACTTAGATATTAAAAAATTTAGGGTCTTCAATATTTTCTGGGAGTTTGAAAATCTCGAAAATGCAATAGATTTATTACGTAAATTTTGAAAATTTCAAAGTTTCAGAAAATTAATTTATCTTTCAGATAAATTAATAAAAATTGTTATATCATGTAGATAACATTAGGTAACAATAGGAAACGGTTAGATTTTAAAAAAATTTTGGAGGTTTCGATACTTTACAGAAGTTTAAAAACTTTGAAAATTACGTTGAAAAACTATGCGAAATCAGCTAAAAAGTGATACTTTTTGAGGTATATTTTGAAATTTTCAGTAGTCTAAGAAAATTAATTCATCCTTAGGATAAATTAATGAAAATAGGTGAAACATGTTGAAACCTCTTGGTATGAATAGAAAACATTTAGATATTAAAAAAATTTTAGGGTCTTCAATATTTTCTGGGAGTTTGAAAATCTCGAAAATGCAATAGATTTATTACGTAAATTTTGAAAATTTCAAAGTTTCAGAAAATGAATTCATCTTTCAGATAAATTAATAAAAATTGTTATATCATGTTGATAACATTAGGTAACAATAGGAAACGCTTAGATTTTAAAAAAATTTTGGAGGTTTCGATATTTTACAGAAGTTTAAAAACTTTGAAAATTACGTTGAAAAACTATGCGAAATCAGCTAAAAAGTGATACTTTTTGAGGTATATTTTGAAATTTTCAGAGTCTCAGAAAATTAATTCATCCTTAGGATAAATTAATGAAAATAGGTGAAACATGTTGAAACCTCTTGGTATGAATAGAAAACACTTAGATATTAAAAAAATTTTAGGGTCTTCAATATTTTCTGGGAGTTTGAAAATCTCGAAAATGCAATAGATATATTACGTAAATTTTGAAAATTTCAGAGTTTCAGAAAATTAATTTATCTTTCAGATAAATTAATAAAAATTGTTGTATCATGTTCATAACATTAGGTAACAATAGGAAACGCTTAGATTTTAAAAAAATTTTGGAGGTTTCGATACTTTACAGAAGTTTAAAAACTTTGAAATTTACGTTGAAAAACTATGCGAAATCAGCTAAAAAGTGATACTTTTTGAGGTATATTTTGAAATATTCAGAGTCTCAGAAAATTAATTCATCCTTAGGATAAATTAATGAAAATAGGTGAAACATGTTGAAACCTCTTGGTATGAATAGAAAACATTTAGATATTAAAAAAATTTTAGGGTCTTCAATATTTTCTGGGAGTTTGAAAATCTCGAAAATGCAATAGATTTATTACGTAAATTTTGAAAATTTCAAAGTTTCAGAAAATGAATTCATCTTTCAGATAAATTAATAAAAATTGTTATATCATGTTGATAACATTAGGTAACAATAGGAAACGCTTAGATTTTAAAAAAATTTTGGAGGTTTCGATATTTTACAGAAGTTTAAAAACTTTGAAAATTACGTTGAAAAACTATGCGAAATCAGCTAAAAAGTGATACTTTTTGAGGTATATTTTGAAATTTTCAGAGTCTCAGAAAATTAATTCATCCTTAGGATAAATTAATGAAAATAGGTGAAACATGTTGAAACCTCTTGGTATGAATAGAAAACACTTAGATATTAAAAAAATTTTAGGGTCTTCAATATTTTCTGGGAGTTTGAAAATCTCGAAAATGCAATAGATATATTACGTAAATTTTGAAAATTTCAGAGTTTCAGAAAATTAATTTATCTTTCAGATAAATTAATAAAAATTGTTGTATCATGTTCATAACATTAGGTAACAATAGGAAACGCTTAGATTTTAAAAAAATTTTGGAGGTTTCGATACTTTACAGAAGTTTAAAAACTTTGAAATTTACGTTGAAAAACTATGCGAAATCAGCTAAAAAGTGATACTTTTTGAGGTATATTTTGAAATATTCAGAGTCTCAGAAAATTAATTCATCCTTAGGATAAATTAATGAAAATAGGTGAAACATGTTGAAACCTCTTGGTATGAATAGAAAACATTTAGATATTAAAAAAATTTTAGGGTCTTCAATATTTTCTGGGAGTTTGAAAATCTCGAAAATGCAATAGATTTATTACGTAAATTTTGAAAATTTCAAAGTTTCAGAAAATGAATTCATCTTTCAGATAAATTAATAAAAATTGTTATATCATGTTGATAACATTAGGTAACAATAGGAAACGCTTAGATTTTAAAAAAATTTTGGAGGTTTCGATATTTTACAGAAGTTTAAAAACTTTGAAAATTACGTTGAAAAACTATGCGAAATCAGCTAAAAAGTGATACTTTTTGAGGTATATTTTGAAATTTTCAGAGTCTCAGAAAATTAATTCATCCTTAGGATAAATTAATGAAAATAGGTGAAACATGTTGAAACCTCTTGGTATGAATAGAAAACACTTACATATTAAAAAAATTTTAGGGTCTTCAATATTTTCTGGGAGTTTGAAAATCTCGAAAATGCAATAGATATATTACGTAAATTTTGAAAATTTCAGAGTTTCAGAAAATTAATTTATCTTTCAGATAAATTAATAAAAATTGTTGTATCATGTTCATAACATTAGGTAACAATAGGAAACGCTTAGATTTTAAAAAATTTTGGAGGTTTCGATACTTTACAGAAGTTTAAAAACTTTGAAAATTACGTTGAAAAACTATGCGAAATCAGCTAAAAAGTGATACTTTTTGAGGTATATTTTGAAATATTCAGAGTCTCAGAAAATTAATTCATCCTTAGGATAAATTAATGAAAATAGGTGAAACATGTTGAAACCTCTTGGTATGAATAGAAAACATTTAGATATTAAAAAAATTTTAGGGTCTTCAATATTTTCTGGGAGTTTGAAAATCTCGAAAATGCAATAGATTTATTACGTAAATTTTGAAAATTTCAAAGTTTCAGAAAATGAATTCATCTTTCAGATAAATTAATAAAAATTGTTATATCATGTTGATAACATTAGGTAACAATAGGAAACGCTTAGATTTTAAAAAAATTTTGGAGGTTTCGATATTTTACAGAAGTTTAAAAACTTTGAAAATTACGTTGAAAAACTATGCGAAATCAGCTAAAAAGTGATACTTTTTGAGGTATATTTTGAAATTTTCAGAGTCTCAGAAAATTAATTCATCCTTAGGATAAATTAATGAAAATAGGTGAAACATGTTGAAACCTCTTGGTATGAATAGAAAACACTTAGATATTAAAAAATTTTAGGGTCTTCAATATTTTCTGGGAGTTTGAAAATCTCGAAAATGCAATAGATATATTACGTAAATTTTGAAAATTTCAGAGTTTCAGAAAATTAATTTATCTTTCAGATAAATTAATAACAATTGTTGTATCATGTTCATAACATTAGGTAACAATAGGAAACGCTTAGATGTTAAAAAATTTTTGGAGGTTTCGATACTTTACAGAAGTTTAAAAACTTTGAAATTTACGTTGAAAAACTATGCGAAATCAGCTAAAAAGTGATACTTTTTGAGGTATATTTTGAAATATTCAGAGTCTCAGAAAATTAATTCATCCTTAGGATAAATTAATGAAAATAGGTGAAACATGTTGAAACCACTTGGTATGAATAGAAAACACTTAGATATTAAAAAAATTTTAAGGTCTTCAATATTTTCTGGGAGTTTGAAAATCTCGAAAATGCAATAGATTTATTACGTAAATTTTGAAAATTTCAAACTTTCAGAAAATTAATTTATCTTTCAGATAAATTAATAAAAATTGTTATATCATGTTGATAACATTAGGTAACAATAGGAAACGCTTAGATTTTAAAAAAATTTTGGAGGTTTCGATACTTTACAGAAGTTTAAAAACTTTGAAATTTAAGTTGAAAAACTATGCGAAATCAGCTAAAAAGTGATACTTTTTGAGGTATATTTTGAAATTTTCAGAGTCGCAGAACATTAATTCATCCTTATGTTAAATTAATGAAAATAGGTGAAACATGTTGAAACCACTTGGTATGAATAGAAAACACTTAGATATTAAAAAATTTTAGGGTCTTGAATATTTTCTGGGAGTTTGAATATCTCGAAAATGCAATAGATTTATTACGTAAATTTTGAAAATTTCAAACTTTGAGAAAATTAATTTATCTTTCAGATAAATCAATAAAAATTGTTATATCATGTTGATAACATTAGGTAACAATAGGAAACGCTTAGATTTTAAAAAAATTTTGGAGCTTTCGAAACTTTACAGAAGTTTGAAAACTTTGAAAATTACTTTGAAAAACTATGCGAAATCAGCTAAAAAGTGATACATTTGAGGTATATTTTGAAATATTCAGAGTCTCAGAAAATTAATTCATCCTTAGGATAAATTAATGAAAATAGGTGAAACATGTTGAAACCACTTGGTATGAATAGAAAACACTTAGATATTAAAAAAATTTTAGGGTCTTGAATATTTTCTGGGAGTTTGAATATCTCGAAAATGCAATAGATTTATTACGTAAATTTTGAAAATTTCAAACTTTGAGAAATTTAATTTATCTTTCAGATAAATTAATAAAAATCGTTATATCATGTTGATAACATTAGGTAACAATAGGAAACGCTTAGATTTTAAAAAGTTTTTGATCTATCGATACTTTACAGAAGTTGAAAACTTTGAAAATTACTTTGAAAAACTATGCGAAATCAGCTAAAAAGTGATACATTTGAGGTATATTTTGAAATATTCAGAGTCTCAGAAAATTAATTCATCCTTAGGATAAATTAATGAAAATAGGTGAAACATGTTGAAACCACTTGGTATGAATAGAAAACCCTTAGATATTAAAAAAATTTTAGGGTCTTCAATATTTTCTGGGAGTTTGAATATCTCGAAAAAGCAATAGATATATTACGTTAATTTTGAAAATTTCAAACTTTGAGAAAATTAATTTATCTTTCAGATAAATTAATAAAAATTGTTATATCATGTTGATAACATTAGGTAACAATAGAAAACGCTTAGATTTTTAAAAAAAATTAGAGCTTTCGATATTTACAGAAGTTTGAAAACTTTGAAAATTACGTTGAAAAACTATGCGAAATCAGCTAAAAAGTGATACTTTTTGAGGTATATTTTGAAATTCTCAGAGTCGCAGAACATTAATTCATCCTTATGTTAAATTAATGAAAATAGGTGAAACATGTTGAAACCACTTGGTATGAATAGATAACACTTAGATATTAAAAAAAAATTTTAGGGTCTTCAAAATTTTCTGGGAGTTTGAATATCTCGAAAATGCAATAGATTTATTACGTAAATTTTGAAAATTTCAAACTTTCAGAAAATTAATTTATCTTTCAGATAAATTAATAAACATTGTTATATCATGTTGATAACATTAGGTAACAATAGGAAGCGCTTAGGTTTTAAAAAAAATTTGGAGGTTTCGATACGTTACCGAAGTTTAAAAACTTTGAAAATTACGTTGAAAAACTATGCGAAGTCAGCTAAAAAGTGATACTTTTTAGGTATATTTTGAAATTTTCAGAGTCTCAGAAAATTAATTCATCCTTAGGATAAATTAATGAAAATAGGTGAAACATGTTGAAACCACTTGGTATGAATAGAAAACACTTAGATATTAAAAAATTTTAGGGTCTTGAATATTTTCTGGGAGTTTGAATATCTCGAAAATGCAATAGATTTATTACGTAAATTTTGAAAATTTCAAACTTTGAGAAAATTAATTTATCTTTCAGATAAATCAATAAAAATTGTTATATCATGTTGATAACATTAGGTAACAATAGGAAACGCTTAGATTTTAAAAAAATGTTGGAGCTTTCGAAACTTTACAGAAGTTTGAAAACTTTGAAAATTACGTTGAAAAACTATGCGAAGTCAGCTAAAAAGTGATACTTTTTGAGGTATGTTTTAAAATTTTCAGAGTCTCAGAAAATTAATTCATCCTTAGGATAAATTAATGAAAATAGGTGAAACATGTTGAAACCACTTGGTATGAATAGAAAACCCTTAGATATTAAAAAAATTTTAGGGTCTTCAATATTTTCTGGGAGTTTGAATATCTCGAAAAAGCAAGAGATTTATTACGTAAATTTTGAAAATTTCAAACTTTGAGAAAATTAATTTATCTTTCAGATAAATTAATAAAAATTGTTATATCATGTTGATAACATTAGGTAACAATAGAAAACGCTTAGATTTTTAAAAAAAATTGGAGCATTCGATACTTTAGAGAAGTTTGAAAACTTTGAAAATTACGTTGAAAACCTATGCGAAATCAGCTAAAAAGTGATACTTTTTGAGTTATATTGTGAAATATTCAGAATCTTAGAAAATTAATTAATCATTAGGATGAAATAAGGAAAATAGGTGAAACATGTTGAAACCACGTGGTATCAATAGAAAACACTTAGATATTAAAAAAATTTTAGGGTCTTCAATATTTTCTGGGAGTTTGAATATCTCGAAAATGCAATAGATTTATTACGTAAATTTTGAAAATTTCAAACTTTCAGAAAATTAATTTATCTTTGAGATAAATTAATAAACATTGTTATATCATGTTGATAACATTAGGTAACAATAGGAAACGCTTAGGTTTTAAAAAAAATTTGGAGGTTTCGATACGTTACAGAAGTTTAAAAACTTTGAAAATTACGTTGAAAACTATGCGAAATCAGCTAAAAAGTGATACTTTTTGAGGTATATTTTGAAATTTTCAGAGTCTCAGAAAATTAATTCATCCTTAGGATAAATTAATGAAAATAGGTGAAACATGTTGAAACCATTGGTATGAATAGAAAACACTTAGATATTAAAAAAATTTTAGGGTCTTCAATATTTTCTGGGAGTTTGAAAATCTCGAAAATGCAATAGATTTATTACGTAAATTTTGAAAATTTCAAACTTTCAGAAAATTAATTTATCTTTCAGATAAATTAATAAAAATTGTTATATCATGTTGATAACATTAGGTAACAATAGGAAACGCTTAGATTTTAAAAAAACTTTGGAGGTTTCGATAATTTACAGAAGTTTGAAAACTTTGAAAATTACGTTGAAAAACTATGCGAAATCAGCTAAAAAGTGATACTTTTTGAGGTATATTTTGAAATATTCAGAGTCTCAGAAAATTAATTCATCCTTAGGATAAATTAATGAAAATAGGTGAAACATGTTGAAACCACTTGGTGTGAATAGAAAACACTTAGATATTAAAAAAATTTTAGGGTCTTCAATATTTTCTGGGAGTTTGAAAATCTCGAAAATGCAATAGATATATTACGTAAATTTTGAAAATTTCAAAAGTTTCAGAAAATTAATTTATCTTTCAGATAAATTAATTAAAATTGGTATATCATGTTCATAACATTAGGTAACAAGAGGAAACCCTTAGATTTTTAAAAAATTTTGGAGGTTTCGATACTTTACAGAAGTTCAAATCTTTGAAAATTACGTTGAAAATCTATGCGAAATCAGCTAAAAAGTGATACTTTTTGAGGTATATTTTGAAATATTCAGAGTCTCAGAAAATTAATTCATCCTTAGGATAAATTAATGAAAATAGGTGAAACATGTTGAAACCACTTGGTATGAATAGAAAACACTTAGATATTAAAAAATTTAGGGTCTTCAATATTTTCTGGGAGTTTGAATATCTCGAAAATGCAATAGATTTATTACGTAAATTTTGAAAATTTCAAAGTTTCAGAAAATTAATTTATCTTTCAGATAAATTAATAAAAATTGTTATATCATGTAGATAACATTAGGTAACAATAGGAAACGGTTAGATTTTAAAAAAATTTTGGAGGTTTCGATACTTTACAGAAGTTTAAAAACTTTGAAAATTACGTTGAAAACTATGCGAAATCAGCTAAAAAGTGATACTTTTTGAGGTATATTTTGAAATTTTCAGAGTCTCAGAAAATTAATTCATCCTTAGGATAAATTAATGAAAATAGGTGAAACATGTTGAAACCTCTTGGTATGAATAGAAAACATTTAGATATTAAAAAAATTTTAGGGTCTTCAATATTTTCTGGGAGTTTGAAAATCTCGAAAATGCAATAGATTTATTACGTAAATTTTGAAAATTTCAAAGTTTCAGAAAATGAATTTATCTTTCAGATAAATTAATAAAAATTGTTATATCATGTTGATAACATTAGGTAACAATAGGAAACGCTTAGATTTTAAAAAATTTTGGAGGTTTCGATATTTTACAGAAGTTTAAAAACTTTGAAAATTACGTTGAAAAACTATGCGAAATCAGCTAAAAAGTGATACTTTTTGAGGCATATTTTGAAATTTTCAGACTCTGAGAAAATTAATTCATCCTTAGGATAAATTAATGAAAATAGGTGAAACATGTTGAAACCACTTGGTATGAATAGAGAACACTTAGATATTAAAAAAATTTTAGGGTCTTCAATATTTTCTGGGAGTTTGAAAATCTCGAAAATGCAATAGATATATTACGTAAATTTTGAAAATTTCAGAGTTTCAGAAAATTAATTTATCTTTCAGATAAATTAATAAAAATTGTTATATCATGTTCATAACATTAGGTAACAATAGGAAACGCTTAGATTTTAAAAAAATTTTGGAGGTTTCGGTACTTTACAGAAGTTTAAAAACTTTGAAATTTACGTTGAAAAACTATGCGAAATCAGCTAAAAAGTGATACTTTTTGAGGTATATTTTGAAATATTCAGAGTTCTCAGACAATTAATTCATCCTTAGGATAAATTAATGAAAATAGGTGAAACATGTTGAAACCACTTGGTATGAATAGAAAACACTTAGATATTAAAAAAATTTTAGGGTCTTGAATATTTTCTGGGAGTTTGAATATCTCGAAAATGCAATAGATTTATTACGTAAATTTTGAAAATTTCAAACTTTGAGAAATTTAATTTATCTTTCAGATAAATTAATAAAAATTGTTATATCATGTTGATAACATTAGGTAACAATAGGAAACGCTTAGATTTTAAAAAGTTTTTGAGCTATCGATACTTTACAGAAGTTGAAATCTTTGCAAATTACTTTGAAAAACTATGCGAAATCAGCTAAAAAGTGATACATTTGAGGTATATTTTGAAATATTCAGAGTCTCAGAAAATTAATTCATCCTTAGGATAAATTAATGAAAATAGGTGAAACATGTTGAAACCACTTGGTATGAATAGAAAACCCTTAGATATTAAAAAAATTTTAGGGTCTTCAATATTTTCTGGGAGTTTGAATATCTCGAAAAAGCAATAGATTTATTACGTTAATTTTGAAAATTTCAAACTTTGAGAAAATTAATTTATTTTTCAGATAAATTAATAAAAATTGTTATATCATGTTGATAACATTAGGTAACAATAGGAAACGCTTAGATTTTTAAAAAAAATTAGAGCTTTCGATATTTACAGAAGTTTGAAAACTTTGAAAATTACTTTGAAAAACTATGCGAAATCAGCTAAAAAGTGATACTTTTTGAGGTATATTTTGAAATTTTCAGAGTCGCAGAACATTAATTCATCCTAATGTTAAATTAATGAAAATAGGTGAAACATGTTGAAACCACTTGGTATGAATAGATAACACTTAGATATTAAAAAAAATTTTAGGGTCTTCAAAATTTTCTGGGAGTTTGAATATCTCGAAAATGCAATAGATTTATTACGTAAATTTTGAAAATTTCAAACTTTTCAGAAAATTAATTTATCTTTCAGATAAATTAATAAAAATTGTTATATCATTTTGATAACATTAGGTAACATGAGGAAACGCTTAGATGTTAAAAATTTTTTGGAAGTTTCGATACTTTACAGAAGTTCAAAAACTTTGAAAATTAACTTGAAAATCTATGCGAAATCAGCTAAAAAGTGATACTTTTTGAGGTATATTTTGAAATTATCAGAGTCTCAGAAAATTAATTCATCCTTAGGATAAATTAATGAAAATAGGTGAAACATGTTGAAACCACTTGGTATGAATAGAAAACACTTAGATAATAAAAAAATTTTAGGGTCTTCAATATTTTCTGGGAGTTTGAAAATCTCGAAAATGCAATAGATTTATTACGTAAATTTTGAAAATTTCAAAGTTTCAGAAAATTAATTTATCTTTCAGATAAATTAATAAAAATGTTATATCATGTTGATAACATTAGGTAACAATAGGAAACGGTTAGATTTTAAAAAAATTTTGGAGGTTTCGATATTTACAGAAGTTTAAAAACTTTGAAAATTACGTTGAAAAACTATGCGAAATCAGCTAAAAAGTGATACTTTTTGAGGTATATTTTGAAATTTTCAGAGTCTCAGAAAATTAATTCATCCTTAGGATAAATTAATGAAAATAGGTGAAACATGTTGAAACCACTTGGTGTGAATAGAAAACACTTAGATATTAAAAAAATTTTAGGGTCTTCAATATTTTCTGGGAGTTTGAAAATCTCGAAAATGCAATAGATTTCTTACGTAAATTTTGAAAATTTCAAAATTTTCAGAAAATTAATTTATCTTTCAGATAAATTAATGAAAATTGTTATATCATGTTGATAACATTAGGTAACAATAGGAAACGGTTAGATTTTAAAAAAATTTTGGAGGTTTCGATACTTTACAGAAGTTTAAAACTTTGAAAATTACGTTGAAAAACTATGCGAAATCAGCTAAAAAGTGATACTTTTTGAGGTATATTTTGAAATATTCAGAGTCTCAGAAAATTAATTCATCCTTAGGATAAATTAATGAAAATAGGTGAAACATGTTGAAACCACTTGGTATGAATAGAAAACACTTAGATATTAAAAAAATTTTAGGGTCTTCAATATTTTCTGGGAATTTGAAAATCTCGAAAATGCAATAGATTTATTACGTAAATTTTGAAAATTTCAAAGTTTCAGAAAATTAATTTATCTTTCAGATAAATTAATAAAAATTGTTATATCATGTAGATAACATTAGGTAACAATAGGAAACGGTTAGATTTTAAAAAAATTTTGGAGGTTTCGATACTTTACAGAAGTTTAAAAACTTTGAAAATTACGTTGAAAAACTATGCGAAATCAGCTAAAAAGTGATACTTTTTGAGGTATATTTTGAAATATTCAGAGTCTCAGAAAATTAATTCATCCTTAGGATAAATTAATGAAAATAGGTGAAACATGTTGAAACCTCTTGGTATGAATAGAAAACATTTAGATATTAAAAAAATTTTAGGGTCTTCAATATTTTCTGGGAGTTTGAAAACCTCGAAAATGCAATAGATTTATTACGTAAATTTTGAAAATTTCAAAGTTTCAGAAAATTAATTTATCTTTCAGATAAATTAATAAAAATTGTTATATCATGTCGATAACATTAGGTAACAATAGGAAACGCTTAGATTTTAAAAAAAATTTTGGAGGTTTCGATATTTTACAGAAGTTTAAAAACTTTGAAAATTACGTTGAAAAACTATGCGAAATCAGCTAAAAAGTGATACTTTTTGAGGCATATTTTGAAATTTTCAGACTTCTGAGAAAATTAATTCATCCTTAGGATAAATTAATGAAAATAGGTGAAACATGTTGAAACCACTTGGTATGAATAGAAAACACTTAGATATTAAAAAATTTAGGGTCTTCAATATTTTCTGGGAGTTTGAAAATCTCGAAAATGCAATAGATTTATTACGTAAATTTTGAAAATTTCAAGGTTTCAGAAAATTAATTTATCTTTCAGATAAATTAATAAAAATTGTTATATCATGTAGATAACATTAGGTAACAATAGGAAACGGTTAGATTTTAAAAAATTTTGGAGGTTTCGATACTTTACAGAAGTTTAAAAACTTTGAAAATTACGTTGAAAAACTATGCGAAATCAGCTAAAAAGTGATACTTTTTGAGGTATATTTTGAAATTTTCAGAGTCTCAGAAAATTAATTCATCCTTAGGATAAATTAATGAAAATAGGTGAAACATGTTGAAACCTCTTGGTATGAATAGAAAACATTTAGATATTAAAAAAATTTTAGGGTCTTCAATATTTTCTGGGAGTTTGAAAATCTCGAAAATGCAATAGATTTATTACGTAAATTTTGAAAATTTCAAAGTTTCAGAAAATGAATTCATCTTTCAGATAAATTAATAAAAATTGTTATATCATGTTGATAACATTAGGTAACAATAGGAAACGCTTAGATTTTAAAAAAATTTTGGAGGTTTCGATATTTTACAGAAGTTTAAAAACTTTGAAAATTACGTTGAAAAACTATGCGAAATCAGCTAAAAAGTGATACTTTTTGAGATATATTTTGAAATTTTCAGAGTCTCAGAAAATTAATTCATCCTTAGGAAAAATTAATGAAAATAGGTGAAACATGTTGAAACCTCTTGGTATGAATAGAAAACACTTAGATATTAAAAAAATTTTAGGGTCTTCAATATTTTCTGGGAGTTTGAAAATCTCGAAAATGCAATAGATATATTACGTAAATTTTGAAAATTTCAGAGTTTCAGAAAATTAATTTATCTTTCAGATAAATTAATAAAAATTGTTATATCATGTTCATAACATTAGGTAACAATAGGAAACGCTTAGATTTTAAAAAATTTTGGAGTTTTCGATACTTTACAGAAGTTTAAAAACTTTGAAATTTACGTTGAAAAACTATGCGAAATCAGCTAAAAAGTGATACTTTTTGAGGTATATTTTGAAATATTCAGAGTCTCAGAAAATTAATTCATCCTTAGGATAAATTAATGAAAATAGGTGAAACATGTTGAAACCACTTGGTATGAATAGAAAACACTTAGATATTAAAAAAATTTTAAGGACTTCAATATTTTCTGGGAGTTTGAAAATCTCGAAAATGCAATAGATTTATTACGTAAATTTTGAAAATTTCAAACTTTCAGAAAATTAATTTATCTTTCAGATAAATTAATAAAAATTGTTATATCATGTTGATAACATTAGGTAACAATAGGAAACGCTTAGATTTTAAAAAAATTTTGGAGGTTTCGATACTTTACAGAAGTTTAAAAACTTTGAAAATTACGTTGAAAAACTATGCGAAATCAGCTAAAATGTGATACTTTTTGAGGTATATTTTGAAATTTTCAGAGTCTCAGAAAATTAATTCATCCTTAGGATAAATTAATGAAAATAGGTGAAACATGTTGAAACCACTTGGTATGAATAGAAAACACTTAGATATTAAAAAAATTTTAGGGTCTTGAATATTTTCTGGGAGTTTGAATATCTCGAAAATGCAATAGATTTATTACGTAAATTTTGAAAATTTCAAACTTTGAGAAATTTAATTTATCTTTCAGATAAATTAATAAAAATTGTTATATCATGTTGATAACATTAGGTAACAATAGGAAACGCTTAGATTTTAAAAAGTTTTTGAGCTATCGATACTTTACAGAAGTTGAAAACTTTGAAAATTACTTTGAAAAACTATGCGAAATCAGCTAAAAAGTGATACATTTGAGGTATATTTTGAAATATTCAGAGTCTCAGAAAATTAATTCATCCTTAGGATAAATTAATGAAAATAGGTGAAACATGTTGAAACCACTTGGTATGAATAGAAAACCCTTAGATATTAAAAAAATTTTAGGGTCTTCAATATTTTCTGGGAGTTTGAATATCTCGAAAAAGCAATAGATTTATTACGTTAATTTTGAAAATTTCAAACTTTGAGAAAATTAATTTATCTTTCAGATAAATTAATAAAAATTGTTATATCATGTTGATAACATTAGGTAACAATAGAAAACGCTTAGATTTTTAAAAAAAATTAGAGCTTTCGATATTTACAGAAGTTTGAATACTTTGAAGATTACGTTGAAAAACTATGCGAAATCAGCTAAAAAGTGATACTTTTTGAGGTATATTTTGAAATTTTCAGAGTCGCAGAACATTAATTCATCCTTATGTTAAATTAATGAAAATAGGTGAAACATGTTGAAACCACTTGGTATGAATAGAAAACACTTAGATATTAAAAAAATTTTAGGGTCTTCAATATTTTCTGGGAGTTTGAATATCTCGAAAAAGCAAGAGATTTATTACGTAAATTTTGAAAATTTCAAACTTTGAGAAAATTAATTTATCTTTCAGATAAATTAATAAAAATTGTTATATCATGTTGATAACATTAGGTAACAATAGAAAACGCTTAGATTTTTAAAAAAAAATTGGAGCATTCGATACTTTAGAGAAGTTTGAAAACTTTGAAAATTACGTTGAAAAACTATGCGAAATCAGCTAAAAAGTGATACTTTTTGAGGTATATTGTGAAATATTCAGAATCTTAGAAAATTAATTAATCCTTAGGATGAAATAAGGAAAATAGGTGAAACATGTTGAAACCACTTGGTATGAATAGAAAACACTTAGATATTAAAAAAATTTTAGTGTCTTCAATATTTTCTGGGAGTTTGAATATCTCGAAAATGCAATAGATTTATTACGTAAATTTTGAAAATTTCAAACTTTCAGAAAATTAATTTATCTTTGAGATAAATTAATAAACATTGTTATTTCATGTTGATAACATTAGGTAACAATAGGAAACGCTTAGGTTTTAAAAAAAATTTGGAGGTTTCGATACGTTACAGAAGTTTAAAAACTTTGAAAATTACGTTGAAAAACTATGCGAAATCAGCTAAAAAGTGATACTTTTTGAGGTATATTTTGAAATTTTCAGAGTTCTCAGAAAATTAATTCATCCTTAGGATAAATTAATGAAAATAGGTGAAACATGTTGAAACCACTTGGTATGAATAGAAAACACTTAGATATTAAAAAAATTTTAGGGTCTTCAATATTTTCTGGGAGTTTGAAAATCTCGAAAATGCAATAGATTTATTACGTAAATTTTGAAAATTTCAAACTTTCAGAAAATTAATTTATCTTTCAGATAAATTAATAAAAATTGTTATATCATGTTGATAACATTAGGTAACAATAGGAAACGCTTAGATTTTAAAAAAATTTTGGAGGTTTCGATACTTTACAGAAGTTTAAAAACTTTGAAAATTACGTTGAAAAACTATGCGAAATCAGCTAAAAAGTGATACTTTTGAGGTATATTTTGAAATTTTCAGAGTCTCAGAAAATTAATTCATCCTTAGGATAAATTAATGAAAATAGGTGAAACATGTTGAAACCACTTGGTGTGAATAGAAAACACGTAGATATTAAAAAAATTTTAGGGTCTTCAATATTTTCTGGGAGTTTGAAAATCTCGAAAATGCAATAGATTTATTACGTAAATTTTGAAAATTTCAAAGTTTCAGAAAATTAATTTATCTTTTAGATAAATTAATTAAAATTGGTATATCATGTTCATAACATTAGGTAACAAGAGGAAACGCTTAGATTTTTAAAAAATTTTGGAGGTTTCGATACTTTACAGAAGTTCAAAACTTTGAAAATTACGTTGAAAATCTATGCGAAATCAGCTAAAAAGTGATACTTTTTGAGGTATATTTTGAAATATTCAGAGTCTCAGAAAATTAATTCATCCTTAGGATAAATTAATGAAAATAGGTGAAACATGTTGAAACCACTTGGTATGAATAGAAAACACTTAGATATTAAAAAATTTAGGGTCTTCAATATTTTCTGGGAGTTTGAAAATCTCGAAAATGCAATAGATTTATTACGTAAATTTTGAAAATTTCAAAGTTTCAGAAAATTAATTTATCTTTCAGATAAATTAATAAAAATTGTTATATCATGTAGATAACATTAGGTAACAATAGGAAACGGTTAGATTTTAAAAAAATTTTGGAGGTTTCGATACTTTACAGAAGTTTAAAAACTTTGAAAATTACGTTGAAAAACTATGCGAAATCAGCTAAAAAGTGATACTTTTTGAGGTATATTTTGAAATATTCAGAGTCTCAGAAAATTAATTCATCCTTAGGATAAATTAATGAAAATAGGTGAAACATGTTGAAACCTCTTGGTATGAATAGAAAACATTTAGATATTAAAAAAATTTTAGGGTCTTCAATATTTTCTGGGAGTTTGAAAATCTCGAAAATGCAATAGATTTATTACGTAAATTTTGAAAATTTCAAAGTTTCAGAAAATGAATTCATCTTTCAGATAAATTAATAAAAATTGTTATATCATGTTGATAACATTAGGTAACAATAGGAAACGCTTAGATTTTAAAAAAATTTTGGAGGTTTCGATATTTTACAGAAGTTTAAAAACTTTGAAAATTACGTTGAAAAACTATGCGAAATCAGCTAAAAAGTGATACTTTTTGAGGTATATTTTGAAATTTTCAGAGTCTCAGAAAATTAATTCATCCTTAGGATAAATTAATGAAAATAGGTGAAACATGTTGAAACCTCTTGGTATGAATAGAAAACACTTAGATATTAAAAAAATTTTAGGGTCTTCAATATTTTCTGGGAGTTTGAAAATCTCGAAAATGCAATAGATATATTACGTAAATTTTGAAAATTTCAGAGTTTCAGAAAATTAATTTATCTTTCAGATAAATTAATAAAAATTGTTGTATCATGTTCATAACATTAGGTAACAATAGGAAACGCTTAGATTTTAAAAAAATTTTGGAGGTTTCGATACTTTACAGAAGTTTAAAAACTTTGAAATTTACGTTGAAAAACTATGCGAAATCAGCTAAAAAGTGATACTTTTTGAGGTATATTTTGAAATATTCAGAGTCTCGGAAAATTAATTCATCCTTAGGATAAATTAATGAAAATAGGTGAAACATGTTGAAACCACTTGGTATGAATAGAAAACACTTAGATATTAAAAAAATTTTAAGGTCTTCAATATTTTCTGGGAGTTTGAAAATCTCGAAAATGCAATAGATTTATTACGTAAATTTTGAAAATTTCAAACTTTCAGAAAATTAATTTATCTTTCAGATAAATTAATAAAAATTGTTATATCATGTTGATAACATTAGGTAACAATAGGAAACGCTTAGATTTTAAAAAAATTTTGGAGGTTTCGATACTTTACAGAAGTTTAAAAACTTTGAAATTTAAGTTGAAAAACTATGCGAAATCAAGCTAAAAAGTGATACTTTTTGAGGTATATTTTGAAATTTTCAGAGTCGCAGAACATTAATTCATCCTTATGTTAAATTAATGAAAATAGGTGAAACATGTTGAAACCACTTGGTATGAATAGAAAACACTTAGATATTAAAAAATTTTAGGGTCTTGAATATTTTCTGGGAGTTTGAATATCTCGAAAATGCAATAGATTTATTACGTAAATTTTGAAAATTTCAAACTTTGAGAAAATTAATTTATCTTTCAGATAAATCAATAAAAATTGTTATATCATGTTGATAACATTAGGTAACAATAGGAAACGCTTAGATTTTAAAAAAATTTTGGAGCTTTCGAAACTTTACAGAAGTTTGAAAACTTTGAAAATTACTTTGAAAAACTATGCGAAATCAGCTAAAAAGTGATACATTTGAGGTATATTTTGAAATATTCAGAGTTCAGAAAATTAATTCATCCTTAGGATAAATTAATGAAAATAGGTGAAACATGTTGAAACCACTTGGTATGAATAGAAAACACTTAGATATTAAAAAAATTTTAGGGTCTTGAATATTTTCTGGGAGTTTGAATATCTCGAAAATGCAATAGATTTATTACGTAAATTTTGAAAATTTCAAACTTTGAGAAATTTAATTTATCTTTCAGATAAATTAATAAAAATCGTTATATCATGTTGATAACATTAGGTAACAATAGGAAACGCTTAGATTTTAAAAAGTTTTTGATCTATCGATACTTTACAGAAGTTGAAAACTTTGAAAATTACTTTGAAAAACTATGCGAAATCAGCTAAAAAGTGATACATTTGAGGTATATTTTGAAATATTCAGAGTCTCAGAAAATTAATTCATTCTTAGGATAAATTAATGAAAATAGGTGAAACATGTTGAAACCACTTGGTATGAATAGAAAACCCTTAGATATTAAAAAAATTTTAGGGTCTTCAATATTTTCTGGGAGTTTGAATATCTCGAAAAAGCAATAGATATATTACGTTAATTTTGAAAATTTCAAACTTTGAGAAAATTAATTTATCTTTCAGATAAATTAATAAAAATTGATTATATCATGTTGATAACATTAGGTAACAATAGAAAACGCTTAGATTTTTAAAAAAAATTAGAGCTTTCGATATTTACAGAAGTTTGAAAACTTTTGAAAATTACGTTGAAAAACTATGCGAAATCAGCTAAAAAGTGATACTTTTTGAGGTATATTTTGAAATTCTCAGAGTCGCAGAACATTAATTCATCCTCATGTTAAATTAATGAAAATAGGTGAAACATGTTGAAACCACTTGGTATGAATAGATAACACTTAGATATTAAAAAAAATTTTAGGGTCTTCAAAATTTTCTGGGAGTTTGAATATCTCGAAAATGCAATAGATTTATTACGTAAATTTTGAAAATTTCAAACTTTCAGAAAATTAATTTATCTTTCAGATAAATTAATAAACATTGTTATATCATGTTGATAACATTAGGTAACAATAGGAAGCGCTTAAGTTTTAAAAAAAATTTGGAGGTTTCGATACGTTACCGAAGTTTAAAAACTTTGAAAATTACGTTGAAAAACTATGCGAAGTCAGCTAAAAAGTGATACTTTTTAGGTATATTTTGATATTTTCAGAGTCTCAGAAAATTAATTCATCCTTAGGATAAATTAATGAAAATAGGTGAAACATGTTGAAACCACTTGGTATGAATAGAAAACACTTAGATATTAAAAAATTTTAGGGTCTTGAATATTTTCTGGGAGTTTGAATATCTCGAAAATGCAATAGATTTATTACGTAAATTTTGAAAATTTCAAACTTTGAGAAAATTAATTTATCTTTCAGATAAATCAATAAAAATTGTTATATCATGTTGATAACATTAGGTAACAATAGAAAACGCTTTACGTAATTCATCCTTAGGATAAATTAATAAAAATAGGTGAAACATGTTGAAACCACTTGGTATGAATAGAGAACACTTAGATATTAAAAAAATTTTAGGGTCTTCAATATTTTCTGGGAGTTTGAAAATCTCGAAAATGCAATAGATATATTACGTAAATTTTGAAAATTTCAGAGTTTCAGAAAATTAATTTATCTTTCAGATAAATTAATAAAAATTGTTATATCATGTTCATAACATTAGGTAACAATAGGAAACGCTTAGATTTTAAAAAATTTTGGAGGTTTCGGTACTTTACAGAAGTTTAAAAACTTTGAAATTTACGTTGAAAAACTATGCGAAATCAGCTAAAAAGTGATACTTTTTGAGGTATATTTTGAAATATTCAGAGTCTCAGACAATTAATTCATCCTTAGGATAAATTAATGAAAATAGGTGAAACATGTTGAAACCACTTGGTATGAATAGAAAACACTTAGATATTAAAAAAATTTTAGGGTCTTCAATATTTTCTGGGTGTTTGAATATCTCGAAAAAGCAATAGATTTATTACGTTAATTTTGAAAATTTCAAACTTTGAGAAAATTAATTTATCTTTCAGATAAATTAATAAAAATTGTTATATCATGTTGATAACATTAGGTAACAATAGGAAACGCTTAGATTTTTAAAAAAAATTAGAGCTTTCGATATTTACAGAAGTTTGAAAACTTTGAAAATTACTTTGAAAAACTATGCGAAATCAGCTAAAAAGTGATACTTTTTGAGGTATATTTTGAAATTTTCAGAGTCGCAGAACATTAATTCATCCTAATGTTAAATTAATGAAAATAGGTGAAACATGTTGAAACCACTTGGTATGAATAGATAACACTTAGATATTAAAAAAAATTTTAGGGTCTTCAAAATTTTCTGGGAGTTTGAATATCTCGAAAATGCAATAGATTTATTACGTAAATTTTGAAAATTTCAAACTTTCAGAAAATTAATTTATCTTTCAGATAAATTAATAAAAATTGTTATATCATTTTGATAACATTAGGTAACATGAGGAAACGCTTAGATGTTAAAAATTTTTTGGAAGTTTCGATACTTTACAGAAGTTCAAAAACTTTGAAAATTAACTTGAAAATCTATGCGAAATCAGCTAAAAAGTGATACTTTTTGAGGTATATTTTGAAATTATCAGAGTCTCAGAAAATTAATTCATCCTTAGGATAAATTAATGAAAATAGGTGAAACATGTTGAAACCACTTGGTATGAATAGAAAACACTTAGATAATAAAAAAATTTTAGGGTCTTCAATATTTTCTGGGAGTTTGAAAATCTCGAAAATGCAATAGATTTATTACGTAAATTTTGAAAATTTCAAAGTTTCAGAAAATTAATTTATCTTTCAGATAAATTAATAAAAATGTTATATCATGTTGATAACATTAGGTAACAATAGGAAACGGTTAGATTTTAAAAAAATTTTGGAGGTTTCGATATTTACAGAAGTTTAAAAACTTTGAAAATTACGTTGAAAAACTATGCGAAATCAGCTAAAAAGTGATACTTTTTGAGGTATATTTTGAAATTTTCAGAGTCTCAGAAAATTAATTCATCCTTAGGATAAATTAATGAAAATAGGTGAAACATGTTGAAACCACTTGGTGTGAATAGAAAACACTTAGATATTAAAAAATTTAGGGTCTTCAATATTTTCTGGGAGTTTGAATATCTCGAAAATGCAATAGATTTATTACGTAAATTTTGAAAATTTCAAAGTTTCAGAAAATTAATTTATCTTTCAGATAAATTAATAAAAATTGTTATATCATGTAGATAACATTAGGTAACAATAGGAAACGGTTAGATTTTAAAAAATTTTGGAGGTTTCGATACTTTACAGAAGTTTAAAAACTTTGAAAATTACGTTGAAAAACTATGCGAAATCAGCTAAAAAGTGATACTTTTTGAGGTATATTTTGAAATTTTCAGAGTCTCAGAAAATTAATTCATCCTTAGGATAAATTAATGAAAATAGGTGAAACATGTTGAAACCTCTTGGTATGAATAGAAAACATTTAGATATTAAAAAAATTTTAGGGTCTTCAATATTTTCTGGGAGTTTGAAAATCTCGAAAATGCAATAGATTTATTACGTAAATTTTGAAAATTTCAAAGTTTCAGAAAATGAATTTATCTTTCAGATAAATTAATAAAAATTGTTATATCATGTTGATAACATTAGGTAACAATAGGAAACGCTTAGATTTTAAAAAAATTTTGGAGGTTTCGATATTTTACAGAAGTTTAAAAACTTTGAAAATTACGTTGAAAAACTATGCGAAATCAGCTAAAAAGTGATACTTTTTGAGGCATATTTTGAAATTTTCAGACTTCTGAGAAAATTAATTCATCCTTAGGATAAATTAATGAAAATAGGTGAAACATGTTGAAACCACTTGGTATGAATAGAAAACACTTAGATATTAAAAAAATTTTAGGGTCTTGAATATTTTCTGGGAGTTTGAATATCTCGAAAATGCAATAGATTTATTACGTAAATTTTGAAAATTTCAAACTTTGAGAAATTTAATTTATCTTTCAGATAAATTAATAAAAATTGTTATATCATGTTGATAACATTAGGTAACAATAGGAAACGCTTAGATTTTAAAAAGTTTTTGAGCTATCGATACTTTACAGAAGTTGAAAACTTTGCAAATTACTTTGAAAAACTATGCGAAATCAGCTAAAAAGTGATACATTTGAGGTATATTTTGAAATATTCAGAGTCTCAGAAAATTAATTCATCCTTAGGATGAATTAATGAAAATAGGTGAAACATGTTGAAACCACTTGGTATGAATAGAAAACCCTTAGATATTAAAAAAATTTTAGGGTCTTCAATATTTTCTGGGAGTTTGAATATCTCGAAAAAGCAATAGATTTATTACGTTAATTTTGAAAATTTCAAACTTTGAGAAAATTAATTTATCTTTCAGATAAATTAATAAAAATTGTTATATCATGTTGATAACATTAGGTAACAATAGGAAACGCTTAGATTTTTAAAAAAAATTAGAGCTTTCGATATTTACAGAAGTTTGAAAACTTTGAAAATTACTTTGAAAAACTATGCGAAATCAGCTAAAAAGTGATACTTTTTGAGGTATATTTTGAAATTTTCAGAGTCGCAGAACATTAATTCATCCTAATGTTAAATTAATGAAAATAGGTGAAACATGTTGAAACCACTTGGTATGAATAGATAACACTTAGATATTAAAAAAAATTTTAGGGTCTTCAAAATTTTCTGGGAGTTTGAATATCTCGAAAATGCAATAGATTTATTACGTAAATTTTGAAAATTTCAAACTTTCAGAAAATTAATTTATCTTTCAGATAAATTAATAAAAATTGTTATATCATTTTGATAACATTAGGTAACATGAGGAAACGCTTAGATGTTAAAAATTTTTTGGAAGTTTCGATACTTTACAGAAGTTCAAAAACTTTGAAAATTAACTTGAAAATCTATGCGAAATCAGCTAAAAAGTGATACTTTTTGAGGTATATTTTGAAATTATCAGAGTCTCAGAAAATTAATTCATCCTTAGGATAAATTAATGAAAATAGGTGAAACATGTTGAAACCACTTGGTATGAATAGAAAACACTTAGATAATAAAAAAATTTTAGGGTCTTCAATATTTTCTGGGAGTTTGAAAATCTCGAAAATGCAATAGATTTATTACGTAAATTTTGAAAATTTCAAAGTTTCAGAAAATTAATTTATCTTTCAGATAAATTAATAAAAATGTTATATCATGTTGATAACATTAGGTAACAATAGGAAACGGTTAGATTTTAAAAAATTTTGGAGGTTTCGATATTTACAGAAGTTTAAAAACTTTGAAAATTACGTTGAAAAACTATGCGAAATCAGCTAAAAAGTGATACTTTTTGAGGTATATTTTGAAATTTTCAGAGTCTCAGAAAATTAATTCATCCTTAGGATAAATTAATGAAAATAGGTGAAACATGTTGAAACCACTTGGTGTGAATAGAAAACACTTAGATATTAAAAAAATTTTAGGGTCTTCAATATTTTCTGGGAGTTTGAAAATCTCGAAAATGCAATAGATTTCTTACGTAAATTTTGAAAATTTCAAAATTTTCAGAAAATTAATTTATCTTTCAGATAAATTAATGAAAATTGTTATATCATGTTGATAACATTAGGTAACAATAGGAAACGCTTAGATTTTAAAAAAATTTTGGAGGTTTCGATACTTTACAGAAGTTTAAAAACTTTGAAATTTACGTTGAAAAACTATGCGAAATCAGCTAAAAAGTGATACTTTTTGAGGTATATTTTGAAATATTCAGAGTCTCAGAAAATTAATTCATCCTTAGGATAAATTAATGAAAATAGGTGAAACATGTTGAAACCTCTTGGTATGAATAGAAAACATTTAGATATTAAAAAAATTTTAGGGTCTTCAATATTTTCTGGGAGTTTGAAAATCTCGAAAATGCAATAGATTTATTACGTAAATTTTGAAAATTTCAAAGTTTCAGAAAATGAATTCATCTTTCAGATAAATTAATAAAAATTGTTATATCATGTTGATAACATTAGGTAACAATAGGAAACGCTTAGATTTTAAAAAAATTTTGGAGGTTTCGATATTTTACAGAAGTTTAAAAACTTTGAAAATTACGTTGAAAAACTATGCGAAATCAGCTAAAAAGTGATACTTTTTGAGGTATATTTTGAAATTTTCAGAGTCTCAGAAAATTAATTCATCCTTAGGATAAATTAATGAAAATAGGTGAAACATGTTGAAACCTCTTGGTATGAATAGAAAACACTTACATATTAAAAAATTTTAGGGTCTTCAATATTTTCTGGGAGTTTGAAAATCTCGAAAATGCAATAGATATATTACGTAAATTTTGAAAATTTCAGAGTTTCAGAAAATTAATTTATCTTTCAGATAAATTAATAAAAATTGTTGTATCATGTTCATAACATTAGGTAACAATAGGAAACGCTTAGATTTTAAAAAAATTTTGGAGGTTTCGATACTTTACAGAAGTTTAAAAACTTTGAAATTTACGTTGAAAAACTATGCGAAATCAGCTAAAAAGTGAGTACTTTTTGAGGTATATTTTGAAATATTCAGAGTCTCAGAAAATTAATTCATCCTTAGGATAAATTAATGAAAATAGGTGAAACATGTTGAAACCTCTTGGTATGAATAGAAAACATTTAGATATTAAAAAAATTTTAGGGTCTTCAATATTTTCTGGGAGTTTGAAAATCTCGAAAATGCAATAGATTTATTACGTAAATTTTGAAAATTTCAAAGTTTCAGAAAATGAATTCATCTTTCAGATAAATTAATAAAAATTGTTATATCATGTTGATAACATTAGGTAACAATAGGAAACGCTTAGATTTTAAAAAAATTTTGGAGGTTTCGATATTTTACAGAAGTTTAAAAACTTTGAAAATTACGTTGAAAAACTATGCGAAATCAGCTAAAAAGTGATACTTTTTGAGGTATATTTTGAAATTTTCAGAGTCTCAGAAAATTAATTCATCCTTAGGATAAATTAATGAAAATAGGTGAAACATGTTGAAACCTCTTGGTATGAATAGAAAACACTTAGATATTAAAAAAAATTTTAGGGTCTTCAATATTTTCTGGGAGTTTGAAAATCTCGAAAATGCAATAGATATATTACGTAAATTTTGAAAATTTCAGAGTTTCAGAAAATTAATTTATCTTTCAGATAAATTAATAACAATTGTTGTATCATGTTCATAACATTAGGTAACAATAGGAAACGCTTAGATTTTAAAAAATTTTTGGAGGTTTCGATACTTTACAGAAGTTTAAAAACTTTGAAATTTACGTTGAAAAACTATGCGAAATCAGCTAAAAAGTGATACTTTTTGAGGTATATTTTGAAATATTCAGAGTCTCAGAAAATTAATTCATCCTTAGGATAAATTAATGAAAATAGGTGAAACATGTTGAAACCACTTGGTATGAATAGAAAACACTTAGATATTAAAAAAATTTTAAGGTCTTCAATATTTTCTGGGAGTTTGAAAATCTCGAAAATGCAATAGATTTATTACGTAAATTTTGAAAATTTCAAACTTTCAGAAAATTAATTTATCTTTCAGATAAATTAATAAAAATTGTTATATCATGTTGATAACATTAGGTAACAATAGGAAACGCTTAGATTTTAAAAAAATTTTGGAGGTTTCGATACTTTACAGAAGTTTAAAAACTTTGAAATTTAAGTTGAAAAACTATGCGAAATCAGCTAAAAAGTGATACTTTTTGAGGTATATTTTGAAATTTTCAGAGTCGCAGAACATTAATTCATCCTTATGTTAAATTAATGAAAATAGGTGAAACATGTTGAAACCACTTGGTATGAATAGAAAACACTTAGATATTAAAAAATTTTAGGGTCTTGAATATTTTCTGGGAGTTTGAATATCTCGAAAATGCAATAGATTTATTACGTAAATTTTGAAAATTTCAAACTTTGAGAAAATTAATTTATCTTTCAGATAAATCAATAAAAATTGTTATATCATGTTGATAACATTAGGTAACAATAGGAAACGCTTAGATTTTAAAAAAATTTTGGAGCTTTCGAAACTTTACAGAAGTTTGAAAACTTTGAAAATTACTTTGAAAAACTATGCGAAATCAGCTAAAAAGTGATACATTTGAGGTATATTTTGAAATATTCAGAGTCTCAGAAAATTAATTCATCCTTAGGATAAATTAATGAAAATAGGTGAAACATGTTGAAACCACTTGGTATGAATAGAAAACACTTAGATATTAAAAAAATTTTAGGGTCTTGAATATTTTCTGGGAGTTTGAATATCTCGAAAATGCAATAGATTTATTACGTAAATTTTGAAAATTTCAAACTTTGAGAAATTTAATTTATCTTTCAGATAAATTAATAAAAATCGTTATATCATGTTGATAACATTAGGTAACAATAGGAAACGCTTAGATTTTAAAAAGTTTTTGATCTATCGATACTTTACAGAAGTTGAAAACTTTGAAAATTACTTTGAAAAACTATGCGAAATCAGCTAAAAAGTGATACATTTGAGGTATATTTTGAAATATTCAGAGTCTCAGAAAATTAATTCATCCTTAGGATAAATTAATGAAAATAGGTGAAACATGTTGAAACCACTTGGTATGAATAGAAAACCCTTAGATATTAAAAAAATTTTAGGGTCTTCAATATTTTCTGGGAGTTTGAATATCTCGAAAAAGCAATAGATATATTACGTTAATTTTGAAAATTTCAAACTTTGAGAAAATTAATTTATCTTTCAGATAAATTAATAAAAATTGTTATATCATGTTGATAACATTAGGTAACAATAGAAAACGCTTAGATTTTTAAAAAAAATTAGAGCTTTCGATATTTACAGAAGTTTGAAAACTTTGAAAATTACGTTGAAAAACTATGCGAAATCAGCTAAAAAGTGATACTTTTTGAGGTATATTTTGAAATTCTCAGAGTCGCAGAACATTAATTCATCCTTATGTTAAATTAATGAAAATAGGTGAAACATGTTGAAACCACTTGGTATGAATAGATAACACTTAGATATTAAAAAAATTTTAGGGTCTTCAAAATTTTCTGGGAGTTTGAATATCTCGAAAATGCAATAGATTTATTACGTAAATTTTGAAAATTTCAAACTTTCAGAAAATTAATTTATCTTTCAGATAAATTAATAAACATTGTTATATCATGTTGATAACATTAGGTAACAATAGGAAGCGCTTAGGTTTTAAAAAAAATTTGGAGGTTTCGATACGTTACCGAAGTTTAAAAACTTTGAAAATTACGTTGAAAAACTATGCGAAGTCAGCTAAAAAGTGATACTTTTTAGGTATATTTTGAAATTTTCAGAGTCTCAGAAAATTAATTCATCCTTAGGATAAATTAATGAAAATAGGTGAAACATGTTGAAACCACTTGGTATGAATAGAAAACACTTAGATATTAAAAAATTTTAGGGTCTTGAATATTTTCTGGGAGTTTGAATATCTCGAAAATGCAATAGATTTATTACGTAAATTTTGAAAATTTCAAACTTTGAGAAAATTAATTTATCTTTCAGATAAATCAATAAAAATTGTTATATCATGTTGATAACATTAGGTAACAATAGGAAACGCTTAGATTTTAAAAAAATGTTGGAGCTTTCGAAACTTTACAGAAGTTTGAAAACTTTGAAAATTACGTTGAAAAACTATGCGAAGTCAGCTAAAAAGTGATACTTTTTGAGGTATGTTTTAAAATTTTCAGAGTCTCAGAAAATTAATTCATCCTTAGGATAAATTAATGAAAATAGGTGAAACATGTTGAAACCACTTGGTATGAATAGAAAACCCTTAGATATTAAAAAAATTTTAGGGTCTTCAATATTTTCTGGGAGTTTGAATATCTCGAAAAAGCAAGAGATTTATTACGTAAATTTTGAAAATTTCAAACTTTGAGAAAATTAATTTATCTTTCAGATAAATTAATAAAAATTGTTATATCATGTTGATAACATTAGGTAACAATAGAAAACGCTTAGATTTTTAAAAAAAATTGGAGCATTCGATACTTTAGAGAAGTTTGAAAACTTTGAAAATTACGTTGAAAACCTATGCGAAATCAGCTAAAAAGTGATACTTTTTGAGTTATATTGTGAAATATTCAGAATCTTAGAAAATTAATTAATCATTAGGATGAAATAAGGAAAATAGGTGAAACATGTTGAAACCACGTGGTATCAATAGAAAACACTTAGATATTAAAAAAATTTTAGGGTCTTCAATATTTTCTGGGAGTTTGAATATCTCGAAAATGCAATAGATTTATTACGTAAATTTTGAAAATTTCAAACTTTCAGAAAATTAATTTATCTTTGAGATAAATTAATAAACATTGTTATATCATGTTGATAACATTAGGTAACAATAGGAAACGCTTAGGTTTTAAAAAATTTGGAGGTTTCGATACGTTACAGAAGTTTAAAAACTTTGAAAATTACGTTGAAAACTATGCGAAATCAGCTAAAAAGTGATACTTTTTGAGGTATATTTTGAAATTTTCAGAGTCTCAGAAAATTAATTCATCCTTAGGATAAATTAATGAAAATAGGTGAAACATGTTGAAACCATTGGTATGAATAGAAAACACTTAGATATTAAAAAATTTTAGGGTCTTCAATATTTTCTGGGAGTTTGAAAATCTCGAAAATGCAATAGATTTATTACGTAAATTTTGAAAATTTCAAACTTTCAGAAAATTAATTTATCTTTCAGATAAATTAATAAAAATTGTTATATCATGTTGATAACATTAGGTAACAATAGGAAACGCTTAGATTTTAAAAAAACTTTGGAGGTTTCGATAATTTACAGAAGTTTGAAAACTTTGAAAATTACGTTGAAAAACTATGCGAAATCAGCTAAAAAGTGATACTTTTTGAGGTATATTTTGAAATATTCAGAGTCTCAGAAAATTAATTCATCCTTAGGATAAATTAATGAAAATAGGTGAAACATGTTGAAACCACTTGGTGTGAATAGAAAACACTTAGATATTAAAAAAAATTTTAGGGTCTTCAATATTTTCTGGGAGTTTGAAAATCTCGAAAATGCAATAGATATATTACGTAAATTTTGAAAATTTCAAAGTTTCAGAAAATTAATTTATCTTTCAGATAAATTAATTAAAATTGGTATATCATGTTCATAACATTAGGTAACAAGAGGAAACCCTTAGATTTTTAAAAAATTTTGGAGGTTTCGATACTTTACAGAAGTTCAAATCTTTGAAAATTACGTTGAAAATCTATGCGAAATCAGCTAAAAAGTGATACTTTTTGAGGTATATTTTGAAATATTCAGAGTCTCAGAAAATTAATTCATCCTTAGGATAAATTAATGAAAATAGGTGAAACATGTTGAAACCACTTGGTATGAATAGAAAACACTTAGATATTAAAAAATTTAGGGTCTTCAATATTTTCTGGGAGTTTGAATATCTCGAAAATGCAATAGATTTATTACGTAAATTTTGAAAATTTCAAAGTTTCAGAAAATTAATTTATCTTTCAGATAAATTAATAAAAATTGTTATATCATGTAGATAACATTAGGTAACAATAGGAAACGGTTAGATTTTAAAAAAATTTTGGAGGTTTCGATACTTTACAGAAGTTTAAAAACTTTGAAAATTACGTTGAAAACTATGCGAAATCAGCTAAAAAGTGATACTTTTTGAGGTATATTTTGAAATTTTCAGAGTCTCAGAAAATTAATTCATCCTTAGGATAAATTAATGAAAATAGGTGAAACATGTTGAAACCTCTTGGTATGAATAGAAAACATTTAGATATTAAAAAAATTTTAGGGTCTTCAATATTTTCTGGGAGTTTGAAAATCTCGAAAATGCAATAGATTTATTACGTAAATTTTGAAAATTTCAAAGTTTCAGAAAATGAATTTATCTTTCAGATAAATTAATAAAAATTGTTATATCATGTTGATAACATTAGGTAACAATAGGAAACGCTTAGATTTTAAAAAATTTTGGAGGTTTCGATATTTTACAGAAGTTTAAAAACTTTGAAAATTACGTTGAAAAACTATGCGAAATCAGCTAAAAAGTGATACTTTTTGAGGCATATTTTGAAATTTTCAGACTCTGAGAAAATTAATTCATCCTTAGGATAAATTAATGAAAATAGGTGAAACATGTTGAAACCACTTGGTATGAATAGAGAACACTTAGATATTAAAAAAATTTTAGGGTCTTCAATATTTTCTGGGAGTTTGAAAATCTCGAAAATGCAATAGATATATTACGTAAATTTTGAAAATTTCAGAGTTTCAGAAAATTAATTTATCTTTCAGATAAATTAATAAAAATTGTTATATCATGTTCATAACATTAGGTAACAATAGGAAACGCTTAGATTTTAAAAAATTTTGGAGGTTTCGGTACTTTACAGAAGTTTAAAAACTTTGAAATTTACGTTGAAAAACTATGCGAAATCAGCTAAAAAGTGATACTTTTTGAGGTATATTTTGAAATATTCAGAGTCTCAGACAATTAATTCATCCTTAGGATAAATTAATGAAAATAGGTGAAACATGTTGAAACCACTTGGTATGAATAGAAAACACTTAGATATTAAAAAAATTTTAGGGTCTTGAATATTTTCTGGGAGTTTGAATATCTCGAAAATGCAATAGATTTATTACGTAAATTTTGAAAATTTCAAACTTTGAGAAATTTAATTTATCTTTCAGATAAATTAATAAAAATTGTTATATCATGTTGATAACATTAGGTAACAATAGGAAACGCTTAGATTTTAAAAAGTTTTTGAGCTATCGATACTTTACAGAAGTTGAAAACTTTGCAAATTACTTTGAAAAACTATGCGAAATCAGCTAAAAAGTGATACATTTGAGGTATATTTTGAAATATTCAGAGTTCAGAAAATTAATTCATCCTTAGGATAAATTAATGAAAATAGGTGAAACATGTTGAAACCACTTGGTATGAATAGAAAACCCTTAGATATTAAAAAAATTTTAGGGGTCTTCAATATTTTCTGGGAGTTTGAATATCTCGAAAAAGCAATAGATTTATTACGTTAATTTTGAAAATTTCAAACTTTGAGAAAATTAATTTATTTTTCAGATAAATTAATAAAAATTGTTATATCATGTTGATAACATTAGGTAACAATAGGAAACGCTTAGATTTTTAAAAAAAATTAGAGCTTTCGATATTTACAGAAGTTTGAAAACTTTGAAAATTACTTTGAAAAACTATGCGAAATCAGCTAAAAAGTGATACTTTTTGAGGTATATTTTGAAATTTTCAGAGTCGCAGAACATTAATTCATCCTAATGTTAAATTAATGAAAATAGGTGAAACATGTTGAAACCACTTGGTATGAATAGATAACACTTAGATATTAAAAAAAATTTTAGGGTCTTCAAAATTTTCTGGGAGTTTGAATATCTCGAAAATGCAATAGATTTATTACGTAAATTTTGAAAATTTCAAACTTTCAGAAAATTAATTTATCTTTCAGATAAATTAATAAAAATTGTTATATCATTTTGATAACATTAGGTAACATGAGGAAACGCTTAGATGTTAAAAATTTTTTGGAAGTTTCGATACTTTACAGAAGTTCAAAAACTTTGAAAATTAACTTGAAAATCTATGCGAAATCAGCTAAAAAGTGATACTTTTTGAGGTATATTTTGAAATTATCAGAGTCTCAGAAAATTAATTCATCCTTAGGATAAATTAATGAAAATAGGTGAAACATGTTGAAACCACTTGGTGTGAATAGAAAACACTTAGATATTAAAAAAATTTTAGGGTCTTCAATATTTTCTGGGAGTTTGAAAATCTCGAAAATGCAATAGATATATTACGTAAATTTTGAAAATTTCAAAGTTTCAGAAAATTAATTTATCTTTCAGATAAATTAATTAAAATTGGTATATCATGTTCATAACATTAGGTAACAAGAGGAAACCCTTAGATTTTTAAAAATTTTGGAGGTTTCGATACTTTACAGAAGTTCAAATCTTTGAAAATTACGTTGAAAATCTATGCGAAATCAGCTAAAAAGTGATACTTTTTTGAGGTATATTTTGAAATATTCAGAGTCTCAGAAAATTAATTCATCCTTAGGATAAATTAATGAAAATAGGTGAAACATGTTGAAACCACTTGGTATGAATAGAAAACACTTAGATATTAAAAAATTTAGGGTCTTCAATATTTTCTGGGAGTTTGAATATCTCGAAAATGCAATAGATTTATTACGTAAATTTTGAAAATTTCAAAGTTTTCAGAAAATTAATTTATCTTTCAGATAAATTAATAAAAATTGTTATATCATGTAGATAACATTAGGTAACAATAGGAAACGGTTAGATTTTAAAAAAAATTTTGGAGGTTTCGATACTTTACAGAAGTTTAAAAACTTTGAAAATTACGTTGAAAACTATGCGAAATCAGCTAAAAAGTGATACTTTTTGAGGTATATTTTGAAATTTTCAGAGTCTCAGAAAATTAATTCATCCTTAGGATAAATTAATGAAAATAGGTGAAACATGTTGAAACCTCTTGGTATGAATAGAAAACATTTAGATATTAAAAAAATTTTAGGGTCTTCAATATTTTCTGGGAGTTTGAAAATCTCGAAAATGCAATAGATTTATTACGTAAATTTTGAAAATTTCAAAGTTTCAGAAAATGAATTTATCTTTCAGATAAATTAATAAAAATTGTTATATCATGTTGATAACATTAGGTAACAATAGGAAACGCTTAGATTTTAAAAAAATTTTGGAGGTTTCGATATTTTACAGAAGTTTAAAAACTTTGAAAATTACGTTGAAAAACTATGCGAAATCAGCTAAAAAGTGATACTTTTTGAGGCATATTTTGAAATTTTCAGACTCTGAGAAAATTAATTCATCCTTAGGATAAATTAATGAAAATAGGTGAAACATGTTGAAACCACTTGGTATGAATAGAGAACACTTAGATATTAAAAAAATTTTAGGGTCTTCAATATTTTCTGGGAGTTTGAAAATCTCGAAAATGCAATAGATATATTACGTAAATTTTGAAAATTTCAGAGTTTCAGAAAATTAATTTATCTTTCAGATAAATTAATAAAAATTGTTATATCATGTTCATAACATTAGGTAACAATAGGAAACGCTTAGATTTTAAAAAAATTTTGGAGGTTTCGGTACTTTACAGAAGTTTAAAAAACTTTGAAATTTACGTTGAAAAACTATGCGAAATCAGCTAAAAAGTGATACTTTTTGAGGTATATTTTGAAATATTCAGAGTCTCAGACAATTAATTCATCCTTAGGATAAATTAATGAAAATAGGTGAAACATGTTGAAACCACTTGGTATGAATAGAAAACACTTAGATATTAAAAAAATTTTAGGGTCTTGAATATTTTCTGGGAGTTTGAATATCTCGAAAATGCAATAGATTTATTACGTAAATTTTGAAAATTTCAAACTTTGAGAAATTTAATTTATCTTTCAGATAAATTAATAAAAATTGTTATATCATGTTGATAACATTAGGTAACAATAGGAAACGCTTAGATTTTAAAAAGTTTTTGAGCTATCGATACTTTACAGAAGTTGAAAACTTTGCAAATTACTTTGAAAAACTATGCGAAATCAGCTAAAAAGTGATACATTTGAGGTATATTTTGAAATATTCAGAGTCTCAGAAAATTAATTCATCCTTAGGATAAATTAATGAAAATAGGTGAAACATGTTGAAACCACTTGGTATGAATAGAAAACCCTTAGATATTAAAAAAATTTTAGGGTCTTCAATATTTTCTGGGAGTTTGAATATCTCGAAAAAGCAATAGATTTATTATGTTAATTTTGAAAATTTCAAACTTTGAGAAAATTAATTTATTTTTCAGATAAATTAATAAAAATTGTTATATCATGTTGATAACATTAGGTAACAATAGGAAACGCTTAGATTTTTAAAAAAAATTAGAGCTTTCGATATTTACAGAAGTTTGAAAACTTTGAAAATTACTTTGAAAAACTATGCGAAATCAGCTAAAAAGTGATACTTTTTGAGGTATATTTTGAAATTTTCAGAGTCGCAGAACATTAATTCATCTAATGTTAAATTAATGAAAATAGGTGAAACATGTTGAAACCACTTGGTATGAATAGATAACACTTAGATATTAAAAAAAATTTTAGGGTCTTCAAAATTTTCTGGGAGTTTGAATATCTCGAAAATGCAATAGATTTATTACGTAAATTTTGAAAATTTCAAACTTTCAGAAAATTAATTTATCTTTCAGATAAATTAATAAAAATTGTTATATCATTTTGATAACATTAGGTAACATGAGGAAACGCTTAGATGTTAAAAATTTTTTGGAAGTTTCGATACTTTACAGAAGTACAAAAACTTTGAAAATTAACTTGAAAATCTATGCGAAATCAGCTAAAAAGTGATACTTTTTGAGGTATATTTTGAAATTATCAGAGTCTCAGAAAATTAATTCATCCTTAGGATAAATTAATGAAAATAGGTGAAACATGTTGAAACCACTTGGTATGAATAGAAAACACTTAGATAATAAAAAATTTTAGGGTCTTCAATATTTTCTGGGAGTTTGAAAATCTCGAAAATGCAATAGATTTATTACGTAAATTTTGAAAATTTCAAAGTTTCAGAAAATTAATTTATCTTTCAGATAAATTAATAAAAATGTTATATCATGTTGATAACATTAGGTAACAATAGGAAACGGTTAGATTTTAAAAAATTTTGGAGGTTTCGATATTTACAGAAGTTTAAAAACTTTGAAAATTACGTTGAAAAACTATGCGAAATCAGCTAAAAAGTGATACTTTTTGAGGTATATTTTGAAATTTTCAGAGTCTCAGAAAATTAATTCATCCTTAGGATAAATTAATGAAAATAGGTGAAACATGTTGAAACCACTTGGTGTGAATAGAAAACACTTAGATATTAAAAAAATTTTAGGGTCTTCAATATTTTCTGGGAGTTTGAAAATCTCGAAAATGCAATAGATTTCTTACGTAAATTTTGAAAATTTCAAAATTTTCAGAAAATTAATTTATCTTTCAGATAAATTAATGAAAATTGTTATATCATGTTGATAACATTAGGTAACAATAGGAAACGGTTAGATTTTAAAAAATTTTGGAGGTTTCGATACTTTACAGAAGTTTAAAACTTTGAAAATTACGTTGAAAAACTATGCGAAATCAGCTAAAAAGTGATACTTTTTGAGGTATATTTTGAAATATTCAGAGTTCAGAAAATTAATTCATCCTTAGGATAAATTAATGAAAATAGGTGAAACATGTTGAAACCACTTGGTATGAATAGAAAACACTTAGATATTAAAAAAATTTTAGGGTCTTCAATATTTTCTGGGAATTTGAAAATCTCGAAAATGCAATAGATTTATTACGTAAATTTTGAAAATTTCAAAGTTTCAGAAAATTAATTTATCTTTCAGATAAATTAATAAAAATTGTTATATCATGTAGATAACATTAGGTAACAATAGGAAACGGTTAGATTTTAAAAAAATTTTGGAGGTTTCGATACTTTACAGAAGTTTAAAAACTTTGAAAATTACGTTGAAAAACTATGCGAAATCAGCTAAAAAGTGATACTTTTTGAGGTATATTTTGAAATATTCAGAGTCTCAGAAAATTAATTCATCCTTAGGATAAATTAATGAAAATAGGTGAAACATGTTGAAACCTCTTGGTATGAATAGAAAACATTTAGATATTAAAAAAATTTTAGGGTCTTCAATATTTTCTGGGAGTTTGAAAACCTCGAAAATGCAATAGATTTATTACGTAAATTTTGAAAATTTCAAAGTTTCAGAAAATTAATTTATCTTTCAGATAAATTAATAAAAATTGTTATATCATGTCGATAACATTAGGTAACAATAGGAAACGCTTAGATTTTAAAAAATTTTGGAGGTTTCGATATTTTACAGAAGTTTAAAAACTTTGAAAATTACGTTGAAAAACTATGCGAAATCAGCTAAAAAGTGATACTTTTTGAGGCATATTTTGAAATTTTCAGACTCTGAGAAAATTAATTCATCCTTAGGATAAATTAATGAAAATAGGTGAAACATGTTGAAACCACTTGGTATGAATAGAAAACACTTAGATATTAAAAAATTTAGGGTCTTCAATATTTTCTGGGAGTTTGAAAATCTCGAAAATGCAATAGATTTATTACGTAAATTTTGAAAATTTCAAGGTTTCAGAAAATTAATTTATCTTTCAGATAAATTAATAAAAATTGTTATATCATGTAGATAACATTAGGTAACAATAGGAAACGGTTAGATTTTAAAAAAATTTTGGAGGTTTCGATACTTTACAGAAGTTTAAAAACTTTGAAAATTACGTTGAAAAACTATGCGAAATCAGCTAAAAAGTGATACTTTTTGAGGTATATTTTGAAATTTTCAGAGTCTCAGAAAATTAATTCATCCTTAGGATAAATTAATGAAAATAGGTGAAACATGTTGAAACCTCTTGGTATGAATAGAAAACATTTAGATATTAAAAAATTTTAGGGTCTTCAATATTTTCTGGGAGTTTGAAAATCTCGAAAATGCAATAGATTTATTACGTAAATTTTGAAAATTTCAAAGTTTCAGAAAATGAATTCATCTTTCAGATAAATTAATAAAAATAGTTATATCATGTTGATAACATTAGGTAACAATAGGAAACGCTTAGATTTTAAAAAATTTTGGAGGTTTCGATATTTTACAGAAGTTTAAAAACTTTGAAAATTACGTTGAAAAACTATGCGAAATCAGCTAAAAAGTGATACTTTTTGAGATATATTTTGAAATTTTCAGAGTCTCAGAAAATTAATTCATCCTTAGGAAAAATTAATGAAAATAGGTGAAACATGTTGAAACCTCTTGGTATGAATAGAAAACACTTAGATATTAAAAAAAATTTTAGGGTCTTCAATATTTTCTGGGAGTTTGAAAATCTCGAAAATGCAATAGATATATTACGTAAATTTTGAAAATTTCAGAGTTTCAGAAAATTAATTTATCTTTCAGATAAATTAATAAAAATTGTTATATCATGTTCATAACATTAGGTAACAATAGGAAACGCTTAGATTTTAAAAAAATTTTGGAGTTTTCGATACTTTACAGAAGTTTAAAAACTTTGAAATTTACGTTGAAAAACTATGCGAAATCAGCTAAAAAGTGATACTTTTTGAGGTATATTTTGAAATATTCAGAGTCTCAGAAAATTAATTCATCCTTAGGATAAATTAATGAAAATAGGTGAAACATGTTGAAACCACTTGGTATGAATAGAAAACACTTAGATATTAAAAAAATTTTAAGGACTTCAATATTTTCTGGGAGTTTGAAAATCTCGAAAATGCAATAGATTTATTACGTAAATTTTGAAAATTTCAAACTTTCAGAAAATTAATTTATCTTTCAGATAAATTAATAAAAATTGTTATATCATGTTGATAACATTAGGTAACAATAGGAAACGCTTAGATTTTAAAAAAATTTTGGAGGTTTCGATACTTTACAGAAGTTTAAAAACTTTGAAAATTACGTTGAAAAACTATGCGAAATCAGCTAAAATGTGATACTTTTTGAGGTATATTTTGAAATTTTCAGAGTTCTCAGAAAATTAATTCATCCTTAGGATAAATTAATGAAAATAGGTGAAACATGTTGAAACCACTTGGTATGAATAGAAAACACTTAGATATTAAAAAAAATTTTAGGGTCTTGAATATTTTCTGGGAGTTTGAATATCTCGAAAATGCAATAGATTTATTACGTAAATTTTGAAAATTTCAAACTTTGAGAAATTTAATTTATCTTTCAGATAAATTAATAAAAATTGTTATATCATGTTGATAACATTAGGTAACAATAGGAAACGCTTAGATTTTAAAAAGTTTTTGAGCTATCGATACTTTACAGAAGTTGAAAACTTTGAAAATTACTTTGAAAAACTATGCGAAATCAGCTAAAAAGTGATACATTTGAGGTATATTTTGAAATATTCAGAGTCTCAGAAAATTAATTCATCCTTAGGATAAATTAATGAAAATAGGTGAAACATGTTGAAACCACTTGGTATGAATAGAAAACCCTTAGATATTAAAAAAATTTTTAGGGTCTTCAATATTTTCTGGGAGTTTGAATATCTCGAAAAAGCAATAGATTTATTACGTTAATTTTGAAAATTTCAAACTTTGAGAAAATTAATTTATCTTTCAGATAAATTAATAAAAATTGTTATATCATGTTGATAACATTAGGTAACAATAGAAAACGCTTAGATTTTTAAAAAAAATTAGAGCTTTCGATATTTACAGAAGTTTGAATACTTTGAAGATTACGTTGAAAAACTATGCGAAATCAGCTAAAAAGTGATACTTTTTGAGGTATATTTTGAAATTTTCAGAGTCGCAGAACATTAATTCATCCTTATGTTAAATTAATGAAAATAGGTGAAACATGTTGAAACCACTTGGTATGAATAGAAAACACTTAGATATTAAAAAAATTTTAGGGTCTTCAATATTTTCTGGGAGTTTGAATATCTCGAAAAAGCAAGAGATTTATTACGTAAATTTTGAAAATTTCAAACTTTGAGAAAATTAATTTATCTTTCAGATAAATTAATAAAAATTGTTATATCATGTTGATAACATTAGGTAACAATAGAAAACGCTTAGATTTTTAAAAAAATTGGAGCATTCGATACTTTAGAAGAAGTTTGAAAACTTTGAAAATTACGTTGAAAAACTATGCGAAATCAGCTAAAAAGTGATACTTTTTGAGGTATATTTTGAAATTTTCAGAGTCTCAGAAAATTAATTCATCCTTAGGATAAATTAATGAAAATAGGTGAAACATGTTGAAACCACTTGGTATGAATAGAAAACACTTAGATATTAAAAAAATTTTAGGGTCTTCAATATTTTCTGGGAGTTTGAAAATCTCGAAAATGCAATAGATTTATTACGTAAATTTTGAAAATTTCAAAGTTTCTAGAAAATTAATTTATCTTTTAGATAAATTAATTAAAATTGGTATATCATGTTCATAACATTAGGTAACAAGAGGAAACGCTTAGATTTTTAAAAAATTTTGGAGGTTTCGATACTTTACAGAAGTTCAAAACTTTGAAAATTACGTTGAAAATCTATGCGAAATCAGCTAAAAAGTGATACTTTTTGAGGTATATTTTGAAATATTCAGAGTCTCAGAAAATTAATTCATCCTTAGGATAAATTAATGAAAATAGGTGAAACATGTTGAAACCACTTGGTATGAATAGAAAACACTTAGATATTAAAAAATTTAGGGTCTTCAATATTTTCTGGGAGTTTGAAAATCTCGAAAATGCAATAGATTTATTACGTAAATTTTGAAAATTTCAAAGTTTCAGAAAATTAATTTATCTTTCAGATAAATTAATAAAAATTGTTATATCATGTAGATAACATTAGGTAACAATAGGAAACGGTTAGATTTTAAAAAAATTTTGGAGGTTTCGATACTTTACAGAAGTTTAAAAACTTTGAAAATTACGTTGAAAAACTATGCGAAATCAGCTAAAAAGTGATACTTTTTGAGGTATATTTTGAAATTTTCAGTAGTTCTAAGAAAATTAACTCATCCTTAGGATAAATTAATGAAAATAGGTGAAACATGTTGAAACCTCTTGGTATGAATAGAAAACATTTAGATATTAAAAAAATTTTAGGGTCTTCAATATTTTCTGGGAGTTTGAAAATCTCGAAAATGCAATAGATTTATTACGTAAATTTTGAAAATTTCAAAGTTTCAGAAAATGAATTCATCTTTCAGATAAATTAATAAAAATTGTTATATCATGTTGATAACATTAGGTAACAATAGGAAACGCTTAGATTTTAAAAAAATTTTGGAGGTTTCGATATTTTACAGAAGTTTAAAAACTTTGAAAATTACGTTGAAAAACTATGCGAAATCAGCTAAAAAGTGATACTTTTTGAGGTATATTTTGAAATTTTCAGAGTCTCAGAAAATTAATTTATCCTTAGGATAAATTAATGAAAATAAGGTGAAACATGTTGAAACCTCTTGGTATGAATAGAAAACACTTAGATATTAAAAAAATTTTAGGGTCTTCAATATTTTCTGGGAGTTTGAAAATCTCGAAAATGCAATAGATATATTACGTAAATTTTGAAAATTTCAGAGTTTCAGAAAATTAATTTATCTTTCAGATAAATTAATAAAAATGTTGTATCATGTTCATAACATTAGGTAACAATAGGAAACGCTTAGATTTTAAAAAAATTTTGGAGGTTTCGATACTTTACAGAAGTTTAAAAACTTTGAAATTTACGTTGAAAAACTATGCGAAATCAGCTAAAAAGTGATACTTTTTGAGGTATATTTTGAAATATTCAGAGTCTCAGAAAATTAATTCATCCTTAGGATAAATTAATGAAAATAGGTGAAACATGTTGAAACCTCTTGGTATGAATAGAAAACATTTAGATATTAAAAAAATTTTAGGGTCTTCAATATTTTCTGGGAGTTTGAAAATCTCGAAAATGCAATAGATTTATTACGTAAATTTTGAAAATTTCAAAGTTTCAGAAAATGAATTCATCTTTCAGATAAATTAATAAAAATTGTTATATCATGTTGATAACATTAGGTAACAATAGGAAACGCTTAGATTTTTTAAAAAATTTTGGAGGTTTCGATATTTTACAGAAGTTTAAAAACTTTGAAAATTACGTTGAAAAACTATGCGAAATCAGCTAAAAAGTGATACTTTTTGAGGTATATTTTGAAATTTTCAGAGTCTCAGAAAAATTAATTCATCCTTAGGATAAATTAATGAAAATAGGTGAAACATGTTGAAACCTCTTGGTATGAATAGAAAACACTTAGATATTAAAAAAATTTTAGGGTCTTCAATATTTTCTGGGAGTTTGAAAATCTCGAAAATGCAATAGATATATTACGTAAATTTTGAAAATTTCAGAGTTTCAGAAAATTAATTTATCTTTCAGATAAATTAATAAAAATTGTTGTATCATGTTCATAACATTAGGTAACAATAGGAAACGCTTAGATTTTAAAAAAATTTTGGAGGTTTCGATACTTTACAGAAGTTTAAAAACTTTGAAATTTACGTTGAAAAACTATGCGAAATCAGCTAAAAAGTGATACTTTTTGAGGTATATTTTGAAATATTCAGAGTCTCAGAAAATTAATTCATCCTTAGGATAAATTAATGAAAATAGGTGAAACATGTTGAAACCACTTGGTATGAATAGAAAACACTTAGATATTAAAAAAATTTTAAGGTCTTCAATATTTTCTGGGAGTTTGAAAATCTCGAAAATGCAATAGATTTATTACGTAAATTTTGAAAATTTCAAACTTTCAGAAAATTAATTTATCTTTCAGATAAATTAATAAAAATTGTTATATCATGTTGATAACATTAGGTAACAATAGGAAACGCTTAGATTTTAAAAAATTTTGGAGGTTTCGATACTTTACAGAAGTTTAAAAACTTTGAAATTTAAGTTGAAAAACTATGCGAAATCAGCTAAAAAGTGATACTTTTTGAGGTATATTTTGAAATTTTCAGAGTCGCAGAACATTAATTCATCCTTATGTTAAATTAATGAAAATAGGTGAAACATGTTGAAACCACTTGGTATGAATAGAAAACACTTAGATATTAAAAAATTTTAGGGTCTTGAATATTTTCTGGGAGTTTGAATATCTCGAAAATGCAATAGATTTATTACGTAAATTTTGAAAATTTCAAACTTTGAGAAAATTAATTTATCTTTCAGATAAATCAATAAAAATTGTTATATCATGTTGATAACATTAGGTAACAATAGGAAACGCTTAGATTTTAAAAAAATTTTGGAGCTTTCGAAACTTTACAGAAGTTTGAAAACTTTGAAAATTACTTTGAAAAACTATGCGAAATCAGCTAAAAAGTGATACATTTGAGGTATATTTTGAAATATTCAGAGTCTCAGAAAATTAATTCATCCTTAGGATAAATTAATGAAAATAGGTGAAACATGTTGAAACCACTTGGTATGAATAGAAAACACTTAGATATTAAAAAAATTTTAGGGTCTTGAATATTTTCTGGGAGTTTGAATATCTCGAAAATGCAATAGATTTATTACGTAAATTTTGAAAATTTCAAACTTTGAGAAATTTAATTTATCTTTCAGATAAATTAATAAAAATCGTTATATCATGTTGATAACATTAGGTAACAATAGGAAACGCTTAGATTTTAAAAAGTTTTTGATCTATCGATACTTTACAGAAGTTTAAAACTTTGAAATTTACGTTGAATAATTATGCGAAATCAGCTGAAAAGTGATACTTTTTGAGGTATATTTTGAAATATTCAGAGTCTCAGAAAATTAATTCATCCTTAGGATAAATTAATGAAAATAGGTGAAACATGTTGAAACCACTTGATATGAATAGAAAACACTTAGATATTAAAAAAATTTTATGGTCTTCAATATTTTGTGGGAGTTTGAAAATCTCGAAAATGCAATAGATTTATTAAGTAAATTTTGAAAATTTCAAAGTTTCAGAAAATTAATTTATCTTTCAGATAAATTAATAAAAATTGTTATATCATGTTGATAACATTAGGTAACAATAGGAAACGCTTAGATTTTAAAAAAATTTTGGAGGTTTCGATACTTTACAGAAGTTTAAAAACTTTGAAAATTACGTTGAAAAACTATGCGAAATCAGCTAAAAAGTGATACTTTTTCGGGTATATTTTGAAATATTCA
>JBBBDQ010024892.1:0-51708 GCA_037127315.1 Ascarosepion bandense | reverse complement strand
GGAATGGCTTGTCGCTCAATGACAAGCGTTTCGCAATGGGCCTGGCGGATTTGCCAGATTGTGAACGTTGCAACCTTGGAATCAAGGAGACGTCTGCGCACGCCTTCTTCCATTGTTCGCGCGTTCGCCCGTTGTGGGCGCGTGTCGGCGAGTTGACTGCTCGTATCGCGCCGCGGGAGCTCGTGCTCATTGATCGCGCATACGCTGTGGACAATGTGTCGCCCCCGTACTCTGGAGTGAAACGGATGGTGTTTCTGTCGCTACTGGCCACGGCTAGAATGGTGATTTGGATGACGCGTCTGGAGGAAGTCTTGCGGGGAGGCCGTCTTTCGGATCAGGATCTAATCCGATATTTTGAGCACCAGCTCAAAATGAAGATTAGAACTGAACGGAAACGACTGCACCCGACAGACTTCGGTGAAAGGTGGATAAATGCAGCGAGCCTGGTTCGCGTGACCGGGGCTAGCCTTGATTTTCTCTTCTAGATCTGCTAGGCGCATCGGGGTGGATTCCGTTGGAACCCCTCCCGTGGTTTAGGTAAGATGTTCTTTTGTGTACCTAGTTAATGTGAGTGAATGTATTTGTCCTAGCCTGTTCCCGGCTCCATTGCTTTTGTTATGATCCAGTTCGAGATTCCCACTGACCATTGTTATTTTGTCCCGTTTTATTCTCGGCTGGGTCAGCCTTATATATTCTCCAGTCCAATTTATTTTTGTACCCAGCTTCTCCATTCCCCTTAGAAAGAGAGCGGCTTGATTTTGTCTCTACAGGCAGAATACAGTGGCCTCTTTAATTACGAGGGTGTGTTTGGGTCTTACTAACATGATGTATATGCATTTATTTGAATTGTTTTATGTTTTGGGAACTTTTTGTTTTCTTCATACCCCTGCCCATCATGACATTCCATGGAAAAAATTTTTAAAGCTATTTTTGTAAACTATTGTAAATATTCACAAATTTTTATATACACACTAGGGGCGTTTTGTAGGTCCTCGGTATGTTTGCGACTTTTTGGTGCATGATAAGTAAGAGTGGTGATGGACAAATTCTTATGGTGAATGAGAACCATTGTAACGCATGTATGGGTCGTGATTCTGATTAGCTAGGTATAGGATAGAGTACTGAAGACCAACCCGAGTTTTTCTTCCCCCTCCCACCTTTCGGCCTTGAGCCACAATTTGTATTTTACAAATAAATAAAACCAACCATTTCCTACCCGGGATTTTGTGTTGTATTGTGTTGTTTTGTAATAAGAAGCTCAAAGCGTAGCATTTGTTCCGCAGTGATATTTGCCATTGCTTTGTGTCTTGGGCAACTGTTTTCCAGCCCGAGTTTATTGCTCGGGCCAGCGTAAAAGTAGTGTTCTTCGGAACGCGAAACACCGGGAAGCAGTTGTCCGGTGTAAGGCCACGTAGGAGGCATGGCCTCCGATGGGCCGGATAACAACACTCCTCTCACCATGGCGTCGGTGGGAGGCACGGAGGGGGACTGGCGCTTACCGCCAGCCACGTCAACACCCCCCGCACAAGAAGCACCCGAAGCACCCGGATTACCTGGACTACCGAGACTACCGGCACTACCGGCGGCACCAGTATCTCCAGTTCCCTCCACGTCGGCGGAAGTTGTGCAGCAGAAACCAGCAGCAGCGGTACCCACCAACATGGCATGGAAAGAGGGGACCATCCAGAAAGTACTCAAGGGCGCTGCGTACTACGAATCCCTCAAGGACAAGTACGCAGAGTACGTGAATGGAGCGGAAATCCTCCCGATACCCGAAACGCTGAGCGAGATCGAGCCCAGGATCCTCTCCCTGCTGACCAAGGACCTGAAAAGCCACAAACTCATCGGAGTCAGCAGGGACGCCATAGAGGAGGCCATCAAAGCCCTCAAAATCAACGGCAAGATGGTGGCTAGGCGCAGCTACGCCACGTGGGACGTCCTGCTCAGCACCGCCGACGAGGCCAGAAAACTGGCCGGCACCACCATGCAGACCAAGACCCTGCTACTGGAAACTGAGTACATGGGCACGCGCAGAACCAAGATCACCCTGCACGGAGTGCCCATGGACATCTCACCAGACCATGTCGGGGTCTTTTTCACTCAGTACGGCAGGGTCGAGGAAGTAAAGGCGCTCACCTCGAAGCAGGGCTTCTTGACTGGCGACTTCATCCTGCAGGCGACGGTCGCTCGCGAAAAGTTGGCCAAAATCCCCAACATCATCAACTGCAGGGGGAGAAGGATCTACGTCGTCGTGGAGGGCAGGAAGCCCTTCTGCTGGGTCTGCGGAGACTCCAACCACGTGGCCAGGGAGTGCCCCACTAAGAATCCGGCACCCAAGACCCAACCTCCGCAGACGACCGCCGCCGCCGCTACTACAGCAGAAAAGCCGGAAAAACCGGCACAACCAAAAAACGGCCCGGCGGAGCAAAAGGAGGGAGAATGGAAGACGGTTGGCAAGAGAGGAACCAAACCCAAGAGCCAACCGTCGGCGGAAAAGCAACCCGCCAAAGCAGCAGCAGTGCCAGCGTCCCCTCCTGCGCCCTCTCCCAAGCCAAAGGAGTCGGCAGCTCCTCCCAGGAAGAAGGCGACGACACCCTCGCCAACCAAGCAGGACGCCCCGCAGGCGAAACCCAAAACCCCAAAAACCCCCGACGGAGGAGCGGATGGAGGTCGGCTCAGCGGCACAACCAAGAGCCTCTTCCCTGAAAAGAAACAGAGAGGAGGAAGAACAGCAGCAGCAACACAGCATCAAGATGCAGCGGAGGAGCAGAAGCAGCGACAGGAAGACGCATGCAGCCGTCTCGCTACCCGGGTCTCCGGAGAGGCCAAAAGACACTTATGCCAAAAAGGCAAGCAGCCTCCCATCTTCCCCCCTCAAAAAAATCAGCAAACATCTCTCCTTTTCCCAGTCCCCGGTCTTCAAGCTGACCCCACTTACACCAAGGAAAACTCTCTCCCCCACTCCCACCCCTTCTCCTACAACGTCCCAGCCCAGAAAGAAAAAGACTCTCCCGAGGGGCGAAGCCCTAATGAAAATAGACTCAAAGGACGTAGCTAGGGAGTGGAATGCACAAAGGCGTGCACTTTTGAAGCCACTCCTTAAGCTCAAAGAGGTCAACGGCAAGTCGTCCGAAGACCCGTTCAACTTCCCCGACGCCCCGGGGGTAATTACCCTCATCAGGACTACAGGGGGCAATCTAAAAGTGTGGGATCACGTGGAGGCTGCCGAAAAACTATATCCCAACATCGTCATGATGAGGAGTGGTACTCCTGAACTACGCAAAATGGCGAAAAATTGTGCAGGCCGACTCCCAGTTTTACTCCACCCCTCGTTATATAGGGTAGTAAAACTAACATACCCAACGGACGTTGGCGGCATTGTCCATGACGGACGGGTTACGTCCGATGTAGGAACTGGTTCCCTTGGACAGTCCGTCGGGGTCCTTTCCCCCAATGATTTTTACCCGGTATGCGCTCGTGTTTAAGTGTTTTCTCTTTTCAGATCTACTAGATGTCTATCAAGATAGCCAGCTTGAATGCGAGGGGCTTGAGGGATCGGGGTAAGGCGGCTCGCCTGCTTCGTGACCTCCTGTCCTTCGGCGTGGATGTCGCCGCGATCCAAGAGACCCACTTTGTTTGCGAAGTCGACTCGTGTGTGCTGGTGCTGTCCAACTACTTTGTCGTCTATTCAGCATACGGGAGCCGGCATGCCAGAGGAGTTTCTTTGCTGGTCAAGCGTACCCTGGACGCGAGGATCGACCTTGTCCATGTCGGTGCCGAGGGCCGGCTCATCGTGGCCGATATTGCAGTGAAAAGCAAGACGTTCCGGCTGATTGCGGTTTACGCGCCCAACGTTCAAGGTGAGCGAGTCTCTTTCTTTCGGCTGTTGGAGCCCTTCATGGTGAATCCAACACGGCTAATCTTAGTTGGGGACTGGAATGCCATCCTAACCCCCAAATGGGATAGAGGGAGGGGCGCTAGCGGGTGGAGTGGTGATCGCAGCCTGGTCGATCTGATCGGCGAATTTGGTCTCGTCGATAGATACCGGGTCGATCATCCGGATGGGAGCATGTGGACGTGGACGCATAGTTGGCCTTCTACCCGGGTATCAGCGTACCTGGATAGGATGTTAGTGAGAGAAGCCGACATAGACTTCTTAGAATGTCCAACGTTCCACTGGCTAGGCTACTCGGACCACAAACTCGTTTGTGCCCGGGTGGCGTTAGAATTTAGGCCTAGAATGGCTGGTTACTGGAAGTTCAATCAGTCCTTACTGGACAGGCGGGACTTTCGTGACCAGCTGACTAGAGTAGTTCAGCGGGCATTAATTGGGCGAGTCATTGGGAGTAAGTGGTGGGCTAGCCTTAAGGATAGCATTAGGTCTTTCGCCACCCAATACAGCCAACGGCTCAACCTAGATAAGGCTGCGAAGGCAAAGACACTTAGAGCTAATTTCGCCCGGGCGGAGGCTGGTGGGGATCCCCTAGAGATAGCCTTAGCCAGGGAGGCCCTGCAGCGCCCGACTAACGAGCGCTACATGGGTCAGGTAATTAGGGCTAAGTTAAGCAAGATGTCTTCCGAAGCTGTGAGCATGGGCGCGGAACTGCGCAAGGAAGAAATTCGCCGTGCCGGCGACCGGTACATTCGAGAGGTGCGCGACCCGGAGGGACATCTCCTAAGGTCCACTGACGACATGTGCGAGGCTTTCCGGCAGCATTTCGAACACCGCTTTACCAAGGAACCTGGTCTCCGCGACGAGGAGTTTCGCAGCTATTTGGCTGACTTTCCCCGGCTTTTGCCGGCTGAAGCGGCTAGCTGTGAAGGGGAGATTACGGAGGACGAGATCTACGTGGCCTTGAAGAAGGTCGGCAGAGGCAAGTCGCCGGGTTTGGATGGTTTGCCCTATGAATTGTACTTGAGGATGTCGCACCTTTTTGTCCCGATCTTGGCTGTCGTGTTCAACCACTGGTTTCGGCAGGGGTCCATCCCCGGTCGGATCACCAGGGGCGTGATCACGCTGTTGAGAAAGGGCAAGAAGGTTGGGAGGGAATTAGACGATTACAGGCCCATAACTCTGCTAAACACAGAGTTAAAGATTCTGGCCAAGATCCTGACGAATCGCTTGCAGCTAGTTGCCGAGTCTCTGTTGGAACCGGATCAGACTTGTTCTGTGAAGGGGAGAACAATTCAGAGCAACCTGCACTTGATTCGCACGATCGTAGAGGGTGTAGAAGACGACGATGAGGCCGCGCTGATCAATTTGGATCAGTCCAAGGCATTTGATAGGATTGACCATGGCTACCTGGCTGCTGTCCTGCAGGCCGCCGGATTCAAACCCGACTTCAGCCGCTGGATTAGCCTCCTGTATCGCTCCCCCCAGGCTGTGGTGCAGGTGAACGGGAAGCTGTCGGGCGCTTTCGCGCTGTCTAGGTCGGTCCGACAGGGTTGTCCACTGTCGTCTCTCCTTTACGTCCTGGCGTTGGAGCCGCTACTTCGCGGGCTAAGGGACGAGACGCACAGTCCGGTCCTACGTGGAATCACCGTCCCTGGTGGAGCTCGAGCCAGGGTTTCCGCGTACGCCGATGACGTAACGACCTTTGTGTCCTCCCGCAGGGACATAGAGGCGGTACAACAGGCGCTTGTACGGTACGAGAAGGTGACAGGGGCCAGAATTAACTGCGACAAGTCATCCGGCTTGCGGTTAGGTGCCTGGAAGGGTGTTTCCCTCCCGGGGCCCTTCGGCTGGACGGACGGGCCGGTCAAGCTCCTCGGAGTTTGGTTCGGTCCGGACTTACAGCTGGAGAAAAACTGGTCAGAAGTACTGGCAAAGGTCGGCGCGTCGGTCAAGATTTGGCGTCGACGGGGTCTCTCCGTGAAGGGCTTGGCGGAGGTGTGTAACACATACCTCTTTCCCATGATCCTTTACCGACTGTCAGTACTTCCCCTTTGCGATGATCATGAGAAGGCGCTCGAGCGTTTGCTATTCTCCTGCCTGTGGAGAGGACGCAAACACATGGTCAGCAAAGGAGCCTGTTACCTCCGTCCGTGTCAAGGGGGTCTGGGAATGCCACACTTGAGGAGCCACGTGCTCGCTTCGAGGTTGGCATTTCTCAGGCGCGCGTTGGAGGAAGATCGGTTGCTTGCGGGGGTAGTGAGGGACATGTTCCCTTGCCTTACCATCACCCCCCCGACCCTTTGGCTGACCGTCAGGCCTTGGGTGCGACCGAAATTCCTGCTCGAATGTCTGGCGGCCTTACAGGCCATTCCACGGTCCAGTGACCTTTCACAGCCTAGGAAAATCTTCTATCGGGGACTAGTGGAGGGTGCCGTGAAGGATAAGCTGTGCAGTAAGCTCGGCATGTCGAGAGTGGAGTACCGCTCTCATTGGTCTTGGGCGCCGGGTGCGGATTGGCTCAGCAACTCTGAGTTCTCTCTCACCTGGCGATTGGCTCGGAATGGCTTGTCGCTCAATGACAGGCGTTTCGCAATGGGCCTGGCGGATTTGCCAGATTGTGAACGTTGCAACCTTGGAATCAAGGAGACGTCTGCGCACGCCTTCTTCCATTGTTCGCGCGTTCGCCCGTTGTGGGAGCGTGTCGGCGAGTTGACTGCTCGTATCGCGCCGCGAGAGCTCGTGCTCATTGATCGCGCATACGCTGTGGACAATGTGTCGCCCCCGTACTCTGGAGTGAAACGGATGGTGTTTCTGTCGCTACTGGCCACGGCTAGAATGGTGATTTGGATGACGCGTCTGGAGGAAGTCTTGCGGGGAGGCCGTCTTTCGGATCAGGATCTAATCCGATATTTTGAGCACCAGCTCAAAATGAAGATTAGAACTGAACGGAAACGACTGCACCCGACAGACTTCGGTGAAAGGTGGATAAATGCAGCGAGCCTGGTTCGCGTGGCCGGGGCTAGCCTTGATTTTCTCTTCTAGATCTGCTAGGCGCATCGGGGTGGATTCCGTTGGAACCCCTCCCATGGTTTAGGTAAGAAGTTCTTTTGTGTACCTAGTTAATGTGAGTGCATGTGTTTGTCCTAGCCTGTTCCCGGCTCCATTGCTTTCGTTATGATCCAGTCCGAGATTCCCATTGTCCACTGTTATTTTTGTCCCATTTTTGATTCTCGGCTGGGTCAGCCTTATATTCTCCAGTCCAACTTATTTTTTTGCCCAGCCTCTCCAGTCCCCCTTTAGGAAGAGAGCTCCTTGATTTTGTCCTTCAAGGCAGAATACAGCGGCCTCTTTTTTTTTTTTTTTTTTTTTTTTTTTTTTTTTTTTTTTTAGGGTGTGTTTGGGTCTTACTAACATAATGTATATGCATTTATTTGAATTGTTTTATGTTTTGGGAACTTTTTGTTTTCTTCATACCCCTGCCCATCATAACATTCCATTTCATGAAAAAATTTTTAAAGTTATTTTTGTAAACTATTGTAAATATTCACAAATTTTTATATACACACTTGGGGCGTTTTGTAGGTCCTCGGTATGCTATTTTTTGCGACTTTTTTGGTGCATGATAAGTAAGAGTGGTGATGGACAAATTCTTATGGTGAATGAGAACCATTGTAACGCATGTATGGGTCGTGATTCTGATTAGCTAGGTATAGGATAGAGTACTGAAGACCAACCCGAGTTTTTCTTCCCCCTCCCACCTTTCGGCCTTGAGCCACAATTTGTATTTTACAAATAAATAAAACCAACCATTTCCTACCCCAGGTCACTACGTATTGGAGGTCCCTTTCAAGTGCGGCAGCGAGGTTCACTTTGTCGTCCAGACCTGGTTTCTAATCGATGCGGGAGTAGATCGTTGTGTCGTCGGCATACATGCCAACTTGGGATCTAATGGTGTCGGGGAGATCATTAATGTAGATCAGAAAGAGCGTGGGGCCTAGGATAGAACCTTGAGGGACGCCCGCGTTCGTCTGGTAGATGCAGGATCATTTTCCTGGCAGAATCTATCTTACATGAGCCATCTTCAGGGAGGTTACAAGGACGTTAACATAAAAACATCCACCATCAGCGACGATTTTATCTTGTGTTGACATAAAACTTTGCTAAGCAACGGCAACAGTTACCAAAAATAGTAAACGCAGTTCGTAAATTTATAATGAGCCGAAAGCTCAGAACCAACTGAATAAAAAATTACCCAAATGTTAGAGAATCTTTGTCTTTATTATTACCTAAAATTAAAGCCAAAATACGACGTTTAGAACGGCTCATGATTAAACATAATAGACATTCATTGTCTCTTATATTTAACAGTATATATATATATATATATATATTTACACCTGAAATTAAAGCCAAAATACGACGTTTAGAACGGCTCATGATTAAACATAATAGACATTCATTGTCTCTTATATTTAACAGTATATATATATATATATATATATATATATATTTACACCTGAAATTAAAGCCAAAATACGACGTTTAGAACGGCTCATGATTAAACATAATAGACATTCATTGTCTCTTATATTTAACAGTATATATATATATATATATACACCTGAAATTAAAGCCAAAATACGACGTTTAGAACGGCTCATGATTAAACATAATAGACATTCATTGTCTCTTATATTTAACAGTATATATATATATATATATATATATATATTTACACCTGAAATTAAAGCCAAAATACGACGTTTAGAACGGCTCATGATTAAACATAATAGACATTCATTGTCTCTTATATTTAACAGTATATATATATATATATATATATATATATATATATACACCTGAAATTAAAGCCAAAATACGACGTTTAGAACGGCTCATGATTAAACATAATAGACATTCATTGTCTCTTATATCTAACAGTAAATGTTTAGAATATATATATACGTGTGTGTGTGTGTGTGTGTGTGTCGGGGATCGTCGTTTCGAATCCTGCAGAATGACCTCCATTTTCAAAACAAAGTTTCTCAAAAATACTTAGGCCGGTAGAATTATATATATAAATATGCTGTTTAGTCAAAAACAGAATAACTACTCAAATACGATTATCTATTTAAAATAATGTTCAAACAAATAAATTATATATATAATTATAATAAATAATATATATATAATAAATTATATATATGCATATATATAATTATAATAAATTATGATATATATATTTATATATATATATATATTATTAATTATTACATTAGAACATGTGTAAACTACAAACTACTATAAAATTGTAAAATGTACAATTATATATATATATATATATATATATATATATATGAGTGAGTGAGTGAGTTTTGTTTGTCGGCATATCAACCTCTATGGTTGACCAAGATATATATATATATATATATATATATATATATATTAATTATTAATAATTTTTTCATTAGAACGTGCAAATTACAACTACAAAATTGTACAATGTCGAAACAAAATGTACAATTCTGTAGTAGTTTGTTGTTTGCAAATATTCTGATGTAATAATCTAAACTTATTTATAAATGGAACTCTGTGTGTGTGTGTGTGTGTGTGTGTGTGTGTGTGTCCGTTACTTATAGACTCCGAAACGGCTGAACCGATTTTCTTGAGAATTTACATAGTTGTACTATAAGTGTCTGCGAGTGTTCTTAGCTTAGTTTTGTGTCAAGGTACCCCCGATAAATATCGAAAATCGATAATCGAAAAAATCGAGTTATAGAAGGAGTGGTCCGATTTTAATCAAATTTGATACACTCATAGACAAAGACATAAGAAACGATATTCAGAAGTTTCAAAGTTGCAGTTCTTACAATAGTGCAGAAAATCGATAATATATATATATAAAAGGCAAGATGTTTGTGTGTGTGTCTTTTTATCTGCCTGTATGTCTGCATTTTTCTTTTATTTTTGTTCTTGCTTCGGGTTTGGCTCTAAGTAGGTATGATTGTAGTTCTTAGTCTCAGCCATGATATCATTTACTCAGAGGACTTATTTAGCCTTCAAAATTCAGTTTTCGACGAAAAATCTTATTTGATATCGATAGCAGGAAATCAAAATTTGACTTACATCCATTCATTTTTCTTTCAGTCTACGGTTTCGCTTTAACTGGAAACAACTCTTGCTTTTTAGTCTTTCGTGCCAACGTCCAAAGACCATGGATTAGATTTAAAGCTTTCATTACACTCGAGCAACGCCTGACTATACTGCTAGTTCATAATAAATATCCATTGTTTTTTTAACGCTCACTTGGCAGGGAATTTTTGAACGCGCAATTTTCAAAATAAAACGAATTATTGTGTTTTCATCCATGGTTGTATGAACCTAATAAGTATTTTTAGTAACATACTAAACTCATTAAAACATTCACTACCACGTGAGCATTAAAAACAAAACAAAAAACAACAACAAAAAAACAAAAAAAAAACAAAAAAAGAAAAAACACCGTTACGTAAGCGTTCTTAAAAAGGAAAAACGGTAAACGGTAAAATCAGTTATTAAAAATCGCCTGTAAACACAATTCATGGTAGAAACCTAGGTCGTGTAATGACTTGTTTACAAATGGAAAATATTCAAAAGTTCTATAATATAATTGTATTGAACACTTTTTAATACAAATGTGCGCTGGTTTAACCCTATTATGACCAAAAACTAAGTATTAAACAATCAATATGTCAATATATATATATATATATATATATATATTTATATATATATAATTTATTTGTTTGAACATTAGTTTGAATAGATACTTGAAGTATATATATATTAAATTTGCTAACGCATACCTTGCATTATCATGTAATACAGATACTTCAAAACGTGTCATATATTATATCTATATGTTTTTTATCCATTTCACTACAGGCAAGACGTTAATGTCACGAGGACATAAAGGGCGTTGCAGGGAGTGCAAAAAAAATGATATTTTAGTGAGGATGAATGACAATAAAATTACAGGTTTCAGGAAGAGAAAAGATGGCGATGGGAGATGCAATTAATCTTTGCAGATTGTAGGCGAAAAATAAGAAATTGGAAGAGAGTTCCATGAACGAGAAATGCGAGAGATGGAACTGTTAGCATAGAACTTACGGCTGCGTCAGCATTAATATATTGACCTAGAATAATTATTTGCAGGTGTCTGTCAATCCAGATAAACTTCTGGGGAGTTCACCTTCCATTGTCGAAAGGCATTTCGAGGAGGTTAGAAAATATATCAAGCTCAAGAGGCTCCTTCTCCACCGACATTTTTTTTTCCTTAGGGGAGGAATTTTGTTTTATTGCCAGGTGATTGTGGCATCCTGAAAAGAGGAAGTACCATTGGGGGATTTGGCAATTTTGTTTAAATCTAGACCTGATTCGGTAGCGATGTGGACCCGATAAAAAAGAAAATCTTTCAAGGTTCTTTGAACTGAACTCATTATTTAAATTTACTGAAGTATTTTTTCTTGTTTCGTTAGAAATATTTCGTCTTGTCTTTGCTTTCATTTCAAGTTATTTAAATTCGGAATAATGTCCTCATACTTGTTGTTATTATTAGGATGTTTCGATGATTCTGTCACCGGACTTCCTCATGAATGCGTCGGTCTGTGTAAATCTCAGTCAATGTTAAACTCAACACATTTAATCTTCGGGTCTAGATTGTTCACGTTCTGTTGTCTATGTCTTGGAATATTTTTTCAAACGGTTTCACCCCATGCAAGGCTGTAAAGCCACTGAGACGCAATGGGTTAGTGAGTGTGAAATAATTACAGACAGAAATGTGAATAATGAGCGGGAAAAGATAAAAGTAATCAGGTGGACAGAAGAAAGTGACAGACATTGCATTTAGATTTTTACCAGATTAAAGTTGGCGGTAAATAATAGAACCGGAAGCGAGTTCCACGATCAAGGAGTGCTAGAAAAGAAACTGTTAGCATAGAACTTACGGTTACATCTTGCCAGTTCCCAAGTAATTTCGAACTGACAACTGTTCCGATGAGCCCTTCGCTATGATACCTAGACTTTTAATTTAAGCACATTACTAGACTAGCGTTAAGATCTCATCAATTTACAGTTAAGCTGGCTAGAAGTAACCGTAAGTTCTATGTTAACAGTTTCTTTTTTAGCATCTCTCCAGTATGGAACTCCCTTTCGGCTTTCATGGTAATTGTTCAAATGAGCTTTGATTGAATTCGAGATCTCATCAAATTGATGAGATCTCGAATTCAGTCTAATCCTGCTTTTAAATTAAAAAGTTTAGGTACCATAAGGAAGAACTCACCTGAACAAGGCTTTTTTTTCTTGTTCCACTAGAAATACGTAGCATTGTTTCTGTTATTTTTTTTCTTTCTTTTGTCTTCGTTTTGTTTCTTGGAGTAAGAGGTTATCATTATCTACATTCGGACTAATGTCCTCATCTTTCGTTTCGGTCATCTTGACCATGAGTTTCGTCGGTCTGTGCAATTTCCAACTGAACAAATTTAATTTACGGGGATAGTTTTTTTCCTCGTTTCGTTTTACATATCTTGTGCAATCCTATGGGAATTTCGAAATTACCTGGAGGTTAGCCGGATTTAACAATACTTGAAATACACCAGTGGGTCTGAGATGTCGAGGTAGCCACAAAGATAAGGACAATAATTTGCGCGTAAATAATGTAAACTAGCGGAACCCGTGGAATTTCCATGGAAGGATAATTATGATTTCCTTGATAAATTTGACTTTGTCATGCTACAAATGATAGTAACGTCTTCAAACATAAAGATATTGGATAATAAAATAACGATAACACAGAGTGTAATTTTATTAAAATATCTATAAAAGTAATGTCCATAGAAGCTACTTTACTGTAATCTTATATTATATTAAGCGACGTATGCACAGACCATAACCAAAATATCTATAAAAGTAATGTCCATAGAAGCTACTTTACTGTAATCTTATATTATATTAAGCGGCGTATGCACAGACCATAACCAAAATATCTATAAAAGTAATGTCCATAGAAGCTACTTTACTGTAATCTTATATTATATTAAGCGACGTATGCACAGACCATAACCAAAATATCTATAAAAGTAATGTCCATAGAAGCTACTTTACTGTAATCTTATATTATATTAAGCGACGTATGCACAGACCATAACCAAAATATCTATAAAAGTAATGTCCATAGAAGCTACTTTACTGTAATCTTATATTATATTAAGCGACATATACACAGACCATAACCAAAATATCTATAAAAGTAATGTGCATAGAAGCTACTTTACTGTAATCTTATATTATATTAAGCGACATATACACAGACCATAACCAAAATATCTATAAAAGTAATGTCCATAGAAGCTACTTTACTGTAATCTTATATTATATTAAGCAGCGTATGCACAGACCATAACCAAAATATCTATAAAAGTAATGTCCATAGAAGCTACTTTACTGTAATCTTATATTATATTAAGCGGCGTATGCACAGACCATAACCAAAATATCTACAAAAGTAATGTCCATAGAAGCTACTTTACTGTAATCTTATATTACTAGCGGAACCCGTGGAATTTCCATGTAAGGATAATTGTGATGTCCTGGAAAAATCTTACTTTGTCATATTACAAATGATAGTAACGTCTTTAAACATAAAGATATTGGATAATAAAATAACGATAACACAGTGTAATTTTATTAAAATATCTATAAAAGTAATGTCCATAGAAACTACTTTACTGTAATCTTATATTATATTAAGCGGCGTATGCACAGACCATGACCAAAATACTGTATGCCATTTTGTGAGAGATTTTGTAAAAGAAAATGTTTTTTTTTATTATTGAAAAATCGTAGCTCCTGTTTCCATTGTAAAGATTTTTTATCAAGATTTAAAAAAAAAATAATAATTTCAAAAGTAATTTCATTCATAGAAGAGATTGAATTTTTAAAAAAAAATAATTAAAGCTACTTTAAAGACTCCTGTGTCCATTGTAAACAGAAAATACCAACTGAGTAATGGCCAAGGGTGTAGAGGCCAGGAATTTCATGATTAGATCGTGGGATACGACAACAAACCTACCTACTTTTACTATATTGTATAGTACACACATATACACACACAATTACTGCTACAACCACCAGCTTAAGCTGCTACTGCTACGGTAATGCTATAGGCTCTCTCCTCCTAGTCTCTTACTCTTTACTACCTGTCCGTTTGGCAAAGTTGAGAGAAAGGCTCAGAAGAGTAGCGTTTATAGATTATAATAAGATAGAGGGGAAGGAAAAGCTCGTGTAGAGAGTAAGTGTGTTATCTTTCTTCAGTGGCGTAAAGGATGGAAGGAACTAAGTAACTAACTAAGGAAGGAACAAGCAGAATTATTATATGATAATGCTCATTTTCAAAAATTGAAGGGCACATTGCCGAAGCGTCAGGCCAGGATCGAACTCAATGCAAGTGATTTAACGAGTTTGCAACCATCGCTCTACGCTATCAGCCTCTTTGCATATTTATTTTGATTAACACAAATTTGATAACAACATGTGCAGATTTACCTGACCGTGGAGTCAATGTTCCAGTGTAAGGAAAAAAAAAAAAAATTCTTATCTGTATCGCCGTCGGTAATCAATTTTTAGAACTTCTTAGCATGCTTACCTATAATGACGTTCCGCTTTTCATGAGTCAATTTGCTTTAATTCCAAAAGAGCCTTTACTATCGCTTGCCTGATTGACTAGTATAAGATTCACTTATTCAAATTGTTGGCGCTGATTAAATTTATACGCAGATCGGCGTTTCGTTCTTGTGTTTTTTTTTTTTTTTTTTTTTTTTTTTACAGCAAGAACGGTGAATTGCGATAAGCAAGTTCAAAATTATGAAAAAGTTTATAAGATTTTTGCATGTTTTTATATTTGTGCTATTTCGTCATCCGAACTCCTTGGGAAAATAAAAATAAAAAAATAAAAAACGAAAACAAAATATTAACTCAATAAAAAAAAAACAACTCTTTTTAATATTTTATTACTTGTTTTATTGACTTGCTGCCATAGTTTTTCCACCTCCGAGTTGTTTCATGCAACTTCGTGGTTGATCGGGTAGCCAAAAGAGGTTTACGAAGAAGAGAGGCCTAGATCAACCGATCGATTTTTTATCATGAATTACGCGACAAGAAATTTCAGAATTTTTTTTTATTTACGTATATTGCTTGGCGACTGTCTCAATCGATAAATACGTCCTTTGTTATATCCCCCCTTCATCTTGACTTGATCTCCTTACTAACCTTAGGGTCACTTTGCAATGATTGCTGGCTGGTTAAGCCCATTCGTTTTATTTGCACTGCAACAAAAGGCCAGAGTACTTTTTTTTTCCAATGTCCACTATCTGACCCGGGCCAAAATAAAGTTATCCAAAAATATTGCGTGTTTCTATTCGGAGTAATTAGATATGTTGTTTACAATAGCATCTTACCCATCTTTTCCTTTTTTATTGTGGGTTGTATATCTTTGTCTTCATATAATTCTTATCATATTTATATTAGCATTATTTTCCATTTTCGTTTCTTTTTTAATGCCTCTATAAGTTCCAGTCTTTCATCTTTCTACAACTGAACCCTAAGACGTTATTCCGAAACTAAAAACATGACGATATATCTAAAGAAAGAAATAACCAAAAAAGAAGCCCAATAATAGACTCCAATGCAAGCCAATATAATAAAAGAAACAATGTAACCAGGAAAAAACAAAACAAAAACAAACTTTAATCTTTGAGGCAAGACAAATTCAACCCCTGAAACTTTGTGTTATAAACTTGCCCTGAATCATTTTTCGATCAAGCCATTTTTGGGTAATTTGCAAGCTAACGTTTGCAGATGAAATTGTTGCAGCCGTTTGCCTTTGCCAGGGTGACTCTCTGGTTTCTTCTTCTTCTTCTTCTTCTTCTTCTTCTTCTTCTTCTTCTATGTTCCATGTCCCTTCCAGACGTAGACGATCATTGCTCCCCACATCTTCCTATACCTAGTAGAGCTTAACATCCTTTCTCTTTTTACCCCTCCCAAACCCTGCTCTGCCGTCCATTTGCTCAAGCCCTTAAATCTAGAATATAAATTGATATAGACAAAGATTGCCACAAAGTGAGTGATCAGTTTATATACTAATTACAATATGGAATTGGTCCCCCACTTTATACCCACAGTATAATTTCTTATTTGTCTACCAAATTCTGATTAGGTATAAATCCACCTCTTCTCAGTACTGATTAGCTACGCAGGAATGTCTTTTAGATTTATTTCTTCTTCTTATATGTTACATGTCCCTTCCAGATATAGGCGATCATTGCCCTCCACATCTTCCTATCCCTTGTAGCTCTTAACATCCTTTCTCTTTTTACTCTTCTCAAACTCTGCTCTGTTAACCATTTTCTCAAGCCCTTAAATCTAGAATATAAATTGATATAGACAAAGATTGCCACAAAGTGAGTGATCAGTTTATATACTAATTACAATATGGAATTGATCCCCCTACTTTATACCCACAGTATAATTGTCTATTTGTTTACAAAATTCTGATTAGGTATAAATCCACCTCTTCTCAATACTGATTAGCTACACAGGAATCTCTTTTAGATTTATTTCTTCTTCTTCTTCTTCTTCTTCTTCTTCTTCTTCTTCTTCTAAGTGCTGTGTCCCTTCAGGATGTAGGCGATCATTGCCCTCCACATCTTCCTATCCCTTGTAGCTCTTAACACCCTTTCTCTTGTTACTCCTCCTAAACCTTGCTCTGCTATATATTTGCTCAAGCTCTTTATTCTAGAATATAAATGTATAGAAACTCACATGAGCACAAAGTGAGGGATCAGCTTATATATTAATTATAATCTATAATTGATCCCCCACTTTATACACACACTAATTATTTATCAAGTTCTGTTTAAGGATGAATCCACCTCTTCTCAATAATGATTGGCTACGCGGGAATGTCTTTTAGAATTATTTCTTTTTCTTCTATGTGCCGTGTCCCTTCAGGACGTAGGCGATCATGGCCTTCCGCATCTACCTATCCCTAGTGGCTCTTAGCATCTTTTCTCTTGTTACCCCTCCTAAAACTTGCTCTTCTATCCATTTACTCAAGCCCTTAAATTTAAAATGTAAATGTATAGAAACTAGCACGGCCACAAAGTGAGGGATTTGTTTATATATTAATTATAATATAGAATTTATCAACCCACTTTATAGCCACACTATAATTATTTATCAAATTCTGATTAAGTATAAATCCACCTCTTCTTAATAATGATTAGCTACGCGAGAATGTCTTTTAGATTTATTTCTTCGTCTCTGTGCCTTGTCCTTTCAAGACATTGGCGATCATGGCCCTCCACATCTTCCTATCCATAGTAGTTTTTAACATCCTTTCTCTTGTTACTTCTCCTAAACCTTGCTCTGCTATCCATTTGCTCAAGCCCTTGAAAATACCATGGCTTCAAAGTGAGTGATCAGTTTATATATTGATTATAATATAGAATTGATCCCCCAATTTATATTTTACGGAAAAATTAATAAACAAGTTTCCTACGTCTAGGGAGTGTTTTCTTCTTCTATGTGCCGTGTCCCCTTAGAACGTACGTGATCATGGACTTCCATATCTCCCCATCCCTATTGGCCATAACACCTTTTCTCTGCTCTGCAATCGATTTGCTCAGACGCATCAAGTATGCCTCGCGTTGCTTTCCTCTGTCTCTCTTTCCTTCTATCTGACCTGTGAGTATCATATTCTGCAAGCCACCCTTCCTCATCATATGTTGTGGATCTTCGTCGCCAATGTGTTGTGGGGTTGTTGTGACGAAACTTCGCCGCAAAGTTGTAGTGACCGGTTTGACCAGAATTAAGACATGGAACACCGAAGTTAGATTCAAAACAGTGTATTAGTATAACAAGCACCTCTGTACAAAGTAAATGTTAATAATCAGTAAATAGAAATAAGTACGTAACGGTAGAGTTACGCTGCTTATTGCCTGACTAATAGCTGGCTTTAACTGCGTACTAGCTGTCGTCTTTAACTGTCTTCCGGAAGACACACAGGTAGTCATATATAACAAGAGGAAGAGTCCATTCCTCGGAGGAGGGCACCATGACATTATATGTCCCAGGAACTTTAGCTGTCTTTTCCTGATGTTAAGTATTCTCTTTTTTGTTTCCATCTTCTCCAAAACCACGTCGTTGCTCACAAGTTCGGTCCATGGTATCTGCAGCATCCTTTTGTAGAACCACATTCCGGTTGCTTCAATTCTCTTCTTCATCTTTGATAAGATTGTCCAGCATTCACTGCCATATTGAAGAACCGACATCACATAGCAATCCAGTACTCTCTTCTTTGTTTCTAGCGAAATTGTTCTGTTTCTTAGTACTCTTCTCACCTCCTGGAATGAATCCGTGTGCATTTGGATCACTGGAATATAATTGTATAGAAACTGCTCTGATCACAAAGTGGGGGTCAGTTTATGTATTGATTGTAATATGGTACTGATCCCCCACTTTATGACCAGTATGCTTCTGTAGAACAACATTTCAGCTGCTTCAAGTTTTCCCTTCATCTTTGATGATATTGTCCAGCATTCACTGCCATATTGAAGAACTGACATCACATAGCAATCCAGTACTCCCTTTTTTGTTTCTAACGAATTTTTTTTTGTCTCTTAATACTTTACTCAGCTTCTGGAATGCATCCTTGACCATGTTAATACACTTTTGGATCTCTGTGTCGCCTTCTTTCTTCTACCCTTCACCTGTAGTTGTCATTTTGGTCTCTTCTTTTTACTGGTGACCATGCATTCCGTTTTCTTGTAGTTTAATTGTAGTCCTTTTTTCCGCTTTCATCTCTGGTTTCACTGTTTCCAAATCAGGGAATTCAATCTTACGAATATATCCTGGCTACCCTTTCTCCTTTTGTTTGATGTATTTCATTAAATTTTAGGCGTTCAATTAAATTTCAAAGCTTTTAATTATTATTTGTCTATACTTCTGAGATGATATATTTACATTGTTCGGACTGTTGTCCTCACCTTTATTGTCATGTTTACGACGTTTCGGTCGTTGGGCTCTCCAAAAATCAAGTTGTACCCAAATCTAATGCACGGTATTTCTTTAGCTCTTGTTGGCACAGCTGAGAGGTGTCCATAAAGTCTGGCAAGCGTAGGCCTCCATATATCATCAGTTAGGCCTACACTCTTCAAAAAACACAATACAAAGAAAAGTTCTAACAAATGTTTGAAGTAACGATAAGTCATTGGTATAGAGACACTGTAAAGACAACTATATGTGCAACCCCCACAAAAAAAAAGCAAAAACATACGAAAATTTTATTCTTGACACACACAAAATGAATTTACACAAATTAAGATATATATATATATATATATATATATATATATATATATATATATATGCAGCCTTTGAGATTTGAAAAAGAAATCACTCAACCGGTGGTCGAGAGTGAGGGAAAACTTACTCACCCCAAAATCATTTTACTCGACCGACTTCATTTTCTTAATAGTCGCCTTACATAAATATAGCGTGGATCGCTGACGAAAAACAAAAATAGAAAATTTTATTAAAATTTTGAGCCTGGTCAGTACTTAGATGGGTGACCGCTTGGGAATACCAGGTGCTGTAAGCATTTAGTGACGGATGTGCGTTGTGGTGCAGTGGATATCGGCTCGGAAAGAGAAATCGGTGAGCCGAGTTCGAATTCCAGTCGAATACCCTGCATTCACTTAAGCACTGGTACCCTGAGGAAAGGTATTAATCCGTCCCTTCTCTCCAATTATGGGTTAAATAACAGGGTAGGACTTGGGGACCCTGCCCTTAAATTCAAATCCCACTGAATCTTGGTACTTGAAAAGAAAAATGTATTACTAGACACAAAACTTATATAAAAACAACAATAAATTGTTGAAAGAAAAAGGTATTACCAGCATTAAATAAATAAAATTTAGTTGGCAATAAATGACCCGCCGAGGTTGATATGCTATAAAAACAAACCAACCAAAAACATATCTGAAATTCAATTCGAATTCCAGTTGAATACCCTTAAGCACTGGTACCCTTATGAAAGGCATTAATCCGTCCATTCTCTCCAGTTATGGGTTAAATAACACGGTAGGACTTGGGGACCCTGCCCTTAAAAAATTCAAATCCCAATGAATCTTGAAAAAAAGTATGACTAGACACAAAACTTATATAAAACAACAATAATTTGTTGAAAGAAAAAGGTATTACCAGCAATAAATAAATAAAATTTAGTTGGCAATAAATGACCCGCCGAGGTTGATATGCCATAAAACAAAAAAAGCATTTCTGGGCTATCTTTTCGCACGTAAACTAAAAATCAAATTTATTTTTCCCATCACATCACGTTTTTTTCAATACAGATAATTTCTGTCTTGTTTAACATGGGATGAAATACTAATTCCACAGTGATATACTAGGGCTAAATAAATCCAGTCTTAAACGCTTTTAGTTTCAAATAACTTATCATAAAAAAAGCAATCCATTAACTTCTAGAATGATTTTTGAGCATTTTTAATTCAGAAAATAGCTCCAGATTTAGTGTGAAAAAATAACCCAGAAACATGTGCCCATGAAACAAAAATATTTTGGTCGAAAAAAATGTCGACCTGTCTTAACAATGAAAATGAAATATCCTTTTTTACAATTCTAAAATTATAATGCTGCATGTATTGTTTTCTTTCTGGACCGGGGCTCCTGGATTCCTGCAGCAGATGTTTGTCGACGACCAAAATCAAACACATGTCCCCCACCTTAAATAACTGTTGGGACGCCCGCGCCTATTCGGCTATAATGGACTATTCCATTACTCTGTAAATTAATGATGGCATCTACGTAAGAGAGTGTGCCGAGCAGCCGATCGACAAGTCAGTCGTAGACTTCCGGTGACGACCCGGAAGTACCCATTGCTCATACTACGTCTTACGACGGTTGAGACGATTAACCTTTATTCTTGTATTGGATACTAATAACCTTTGTAAATACTATTTTCACGGAATACAACAATTAACCTATTCCTGTTGTTGAGTTATTTGTTCTTACTCACGACATAACACTATTTATCTATCTATCTATCTATCTATCTATCTATCTATCTATCTGTTCGGACGCCCGCGCCTATTCGGCTATAATGGTCTATTCCATTTATATGTAAAGTAATGGTGGCATCTACGTGAGGAGAGTGTGCCGAGCAGCCGATCGACAAGTCAGTCGTAGACTTCCGGTGACGACCCGGAAGTACCCATTGCTCATACTACGTCTTACGACGGTTGAGACGATTAACCTTTATTCTTGTATTGGATACTAATAACCTTTGTAAATACTATTTTCACGGAATACAACAATTAACCTATTCCTGTTGTTGAGTTATTTATTCTTACTCACGACATAACAATAACCAACAGTAGTCTCCACATACATTTCAGTTTTAAATGAAAAACAAATGCAGCTGTTTTTCAACAAGCCAAAATGTACCAAACTCATATTCGTCTGCTTGCTCTCTACAACCTGGTATTTTGTTTTGAAAACGCTGAAATTCAAAATAATTTTAACGTAGACATATAGTTACACAAAACTAGACCACTTTTCAAAAGAACGTATTAACTGTTTTGCATACACTTTAAAACATAGTCTCCTGCGGTGAAAAATATTTTATTTCGTGTAGGTTGTTTGTTTTCTAAAACAGGAGCTTATAAAATTGTTGAGTCTTTCTTTGCGGTCAGTGAAATATCGGATTTGGGTAGTAACTATTAATATTTAACTCATGATAATAATTGTATTTGGGTTTACGCTGGTTTGATGCACGATATGTGATCAAACTATAGGATACAAATCCTATATCCTCTAACAGTTAACTAAAACACACAAAGTGAAATTGCACACCCGCAAAATCGAATTTCAACGACTAACAACATTTTGGAAAAAAAAAAACCGAGACCAAGGCAAATTTCACAAGTCAGTGGGAAAAGTAAAATTCAGGATCCTGATTAGATAGGAAATAGAAAACTGATATATGATGTCAGTCAATTTTCTTTCATACCTAATGAGGAAAATGCTCGCTAGAGCCGGTCACTTGACGAGAAGCACTACTTAAGTACGTTTGGTGACCGGTCAAAATCAGTCAGAATGGGAGCGGTATCTGATAGCATCTCACAATGTAAGGAAGAAACTTCAAGCTGATTCGGTCACGTCTCTCCTTTACTTCCAATTTTCTTTTCTTCTTTTTTACTCCACGCCGCCAAAAACAACAAAAACTACATGGAGACTGTCTGCAATTACAGTTTCATTATTCCTTTTTTCTCACCCTATCGCCGACCTACCAAAAAAGAGGAAGGAACATAAGACTTTATATTCTGCTACTATCAACCATGAACTCTAAACTTCTGTGGGACATTTTAAATACTTACATTTCTCTTTGAACAATTTTAATTACACAACTGCATGCATTTTTCAATGAATATTTTTCTTCTCCCAAATAGGTTATCGTTTTCAGTTAACAAAATTTCACTTATATTTTTCCTCTTGCAATTTCATTATTCTGTTAATGAATCTTTGCTTTAATGTACACACGAAATATTTTATCCTTCCACATTTCAACATCCAGCCTTCAACCTTCTGATATTTAAATTGTGGGGACTTCGGTTGTGTTTGGTCAAATTTACCAAGCATAGCCGACGCCCCTAAAAAATTGTACTAAATTTCATTAAGTAACAGTTTGACCTACGTGATAGGGTGGTGCATTTGTGGCTGATAGAAGAATTTAATGTTGTTTATAAAATTACGACTGAAGTTGCAATTTTTTTTAGAGGGCATGAGAATATATAGATGATATTGTTTGTGCCTAGAAGGGATTCGGGTATTTCGAGTTAATATGAATTACTAGGTTAGATGTTTTTTTAGAGGGCATGAGAATATATAGATGATATTGTTTGTGCCTAGAAGGGATTCGGGTATTTCGAGTTAATATGAATTACTAGGTTAGATGTTTTTTTAGAGGGCATGAGAATATATAGATGATATTGTTTGTGCCTAGAAGGGATTCGGGTATTTCGAGTTAATATGAATTACTAGGTTAGATGTTTTGAAGGTAAGTAATTATTCTGATATGTTTGATGCGTTCGTATTGTGATACAAATCCATGAATATTTTAAATATTTTTTTCATTCTTTTGATAGTTCGAGGGCATTAAGTTATGATAGAATAATTTGCTTGTTCATAAAAGTCTCCTAAGCCAGCCAAACATAAAAATGAATACAATATCTTTATCTACATTAACGATCTCCCAGATGAAATTAGATCCCAAGTAGGCATATAGCCTGACGACACTACAGTTTACTCTCGCATCGATCAAAGATCTGCTAAGGCTGACATATCCACTGCACCACAATGCACATCCGTCACCAAACGCTTACAGCACCAGGTATTCCCTAGAGTTCACCCATTTAAGTACTGACCAGGCTCAACGTTGCTTAACTTCGGTGATCGAGCAAGAACCGTTGTATTCAACGTGATAGGCTGTAAGCCCATATATTTTAGGACAGTCGCTGTTAAGAAAGAACTTAATGCGTTTAAAATTTGTTTTTATAGTAAAATAATAAAATTATGCTGTTATTTAAACTGAAATTTTGATGTGTATTTTATGATTCTTTATGAATTCTTATGCACTTTGGGATATTTGTATCTTCAACACGAACAATCAACAAACAGCATTAAATTATTACATTAGCTACACATGCATCCACCTCTCTCATAGATTAACTTGCAATTTGTCAAAATTTAGTGCAATTTGCGGACATATAGATCAACATATAACTAATAGGCAAAGTACTTTCAATATGGCAGTGAATGCTGGACAATATCATCAAAGATGAAGGAAAAACGTGAAGCAGCAGAAATGTGGTTTTACAGAAGCATACTGAACATAAAGTGGGGGATCAATTCCATATTACAATCAATATATAAACTGAACCCTCACTTTGTGGTCAGATCAGTTTCTATACAATTATATTCCTGTGATCCAAATGCACACGGATTCATTCCAGGAGCCGAGAAGAGTACTAAGAAACAGGACAATTTCACTAGAAACAATGAAGAGAGTACTGGATTGCTATGTGATGTCATTTCTTCAATATGGCAGTGAATGCTAGACAATATTATCAAAGATGAAGAAAAAACTGGAAGCAGCTGAAATGTGGTTCTACTGAAGGATGCTGCGGATATAATGGATCGAACATGTGAGCAATGATGAGGTTTTGGAAACGAAAAGGAAATTAATACTGAGCATCAGGAAGAGACAGCTGAAGTTCCTGGGACATGCAATGAGGAAAGAGGGCTTGGAGAACCTGATGCTAACAGGCCAGATAGAGGGGAAAAGAAACAGAGGAAAGCAGCGGATAACATATTTGAGGAGCTTGAACAGGTGAATGTCAAAACGGGGTTTGCGTGGTGTAACAGGAGAAAACGTACTAAGAGCCACCAGGCATAGGGGGACGTGGCAATGTTAGTTTCTATATATTTATATTGCAAATTTAAGAGCCCTATTTCTCTCATGCTCCTTTCTCCGTCCACTTCACTCTCATCAGTATTCTCATCCTTCTCTTACCCACTTCCTGACACTCCTATAACCTGTCACTCTTTCTCATAACTTTCCTCCTATGTAACCTCCTGCAAAACAGTGGCAGTAAAATACCTTGATTGGGGCGATATGATTATAAAAAAAAAGAAATAAATAAGTCTATAAAAATCCGTATTAAGATCAGTGGAGATAAGTTGAAAAAAAAACAACAACTATAAAGTCGTCAAAAAAACTTATTTGTCCCGTTATTCAGTCTTCGATCCCAGATCAAAAGACAGAATTTCGAAGGCTGATTTTCATGGTAGGCATGGGAATGATAATGTTCTTTTAAAATGGCTCAATACAATGTAGAGCTAATGAGAGTCGATTAATAATGCTGTTCTCAGTTTAATCAAATAACAATATTTATCCCCCCAAAATTTTCTCATATTCTTCAAATTAGAAATTACTTATTTTGATTGCGCCACACTGTCTATGCAACAATGCCTCCCTGATTAAGGGGTTTTGCTTGTTTTTAACTTTTTAAAACCCTTCAACTTGAAATATACCTCATCACTTGATAAGACACAAGTAGTGTCGAAACAAAATAGCTACTTTTGTAGTGATATTATAACATATTTATGTTATAGATTCTAAATAAATATAGAAATATATGTTATGAATAGTCCCGAAAATTAGCAAAATGGTTTTAACAACCAACATGTTGAAATTATTTGTTAGAACATTATTTTTAATCAATACTAGTATTTGAGTAAATATTCTGTTATTAATCAAACAGTATATTTATATATTTATTTATACCGGCTTGATTATTTACGATAAATTTTGTTACGAAAATGTGTCATTCGGCAGGATTCGAACCTGCGATCTCTATCCACACAGGGGAAATTATCAATTGATCTGGGGCATCTTAGACCTATCGACAACGAATGATTCTAAAATATAATCGAAGTCAAATACAAATACGAGTATTGATTACGAATAATATTTAAACTAAAAATTAATATTACACTCTCACACCCTGATTGAGCACTCTGGAAGAATGGTAAACTTTGAAAAAAAGACAGTAGCTTATCTAGTATCTACGCATCGCTCATTCAGTAATGAATTAGATCATTCTGGCTACTCTGGTGTATGATAGATGATACGCTAAAAAGTATGCCTCCTTCTACCGAGCACCAATAGCTCAGACGTAGAAATGCCGACTGACGCCAAATTCAGTCGGGTTTCAATCCTGGGTAAAAAGCAATCGGATGTCTAACCGTACTGATGAGCTGTGATATAGTGAAACAGATCTGTCTGCGGATGACTATATATATAATCTCATGCATTGTTTCTTTTTATATTGTTGAATTCATAGTCTGGTAGGGTCAGTTGGGCACCCTCTGTGAAAAAAAGAGCACCATTTAGCCAGAATGTTAGAAACATCATACTGTACAGTTTGTCATTCGCACCGGAAGCTCCAAGACAAACATTTCAAAGCTTTTGCGTGTCAAATCACCAATAGATGTAACAATATTGATGAAAACTGAATATATCCAGTCAATGGCGTTTGTACCTCCATTGATCTTTGCACAGGCTTCAGGCTCAACACGGAGCCCTACATTAAATGCCTCGATGGGAAAGTAACGCCCTGATTCAAGACGATAGCTGCTGGAAGACCCTATGTCTGACAACAGGACTCAGCACCATGCCACACCAGCAGGAAAACCCAGTCATGAATGTCAAAGATTTCTACGATCCCATCCCTTTTTACACCTGGTCACTTAACGCACCACAACGCAACCCACTTGATTATTAAGTGTGAGCGCAGTTGAGTGAGTGACCAACAAAACTTCCTTTAAAACCAAAGATGAATTGAAGGCAAGGTTTATAGCAGCATTCACCAACTTTTACAAGGAGACCGTCTAGAAGAGTTGCAGGAGAATCCAATGTAGTCTGGAGGCCCTGGTTGAAGCCAATGGCGATTGTATGAAAAAAAAAAATTACTCTTAAGTTTCTCAATATATTTTTGTATTATTTTGGTAAATATCTCGGTTAAGGATGTGCGTTGTGGTACAGTGGATATCGGCTCGGAACGAGAAACCGGGGAGCCGAGTTCGAATTCCAGTTGAATCCATTGTATTCACTTACGCGCAAATACCCTTGGGAAAGTTATTAATCCGTCTCTTCTTTCCAGTTATGGGTTAAATAGCAAGACAGACTGGGTTCTATAGCCTTGGTCGGCAACCAGTCTACCGCAGAAAGCAATGGCAACCTACTGCGGGATAACCTTCTGCCCAGTCAGTCATGTCTCTTTCGAGACATGATCGCCCAAGCGTGTATCACGTATGGCACTTAACTGACTGACTGAATATAATAGTTGAGAACATGATTAAGGCTCCTACTGGGCATAAAGTGGGGGATCAGTTTATTACTTCATAACAATAGGAAACCGATCCCCCATTAATTACTACATAATAATATAATAGATTTCTTTTCCCTTTACCTATGAGTCAAATAGCAGGACAGATTGGGTTCTATAGTTTTGTTCGGCAACCAGTCTACCGCAGAAAGCAATGGCAACCTACTGCGGGATAATCTTCTGCCCAGTCAGTCATGTCTCTTTCGAGACATGATCGCCCAAGCGTGTATCACGTATGGAACTTAACTGACTGACTGATCGGTTAAAATGAGATGTCTGTGTTATTTTCATTTTTGTTTAATTTAGACGACAAACCTTCGATTACACCATGTAAATAATTTTGGGCTGATTTTGTTTAGTGGCATTTCAACCAAGAATGGGTTATTATTTAACGTTGAAATCTAAATAGATTGGACAAAAATCTTCAACTTCTTCAATTTTTATTTTTAGTAATTTTAATTATTTTAACTGAATTTTTAAATTAGTATGAATTTTTAAATTAATAGTAATAGTTGTTATTTTTTCAAATTGTATTAAAATTATGATTTTCAATTTATTTTTGTACCGTAAATATATCCCATTTTATCAGAAACACAATTCCAATGTTAAATTTTCCACGCCATGTTTTTTCTAAGAAAACAGACGCGTCGTTAGAGACGCTATGTCGATACATTGTTAACATTTTATTTCTCTGGAAACTATTTATTTTCTTTTTGTTTCATTTCTTTGAACTTTATTTTTTTCTTTTTTTCTTTTTCCTCTTCTTTTTTCTCTTCTTTCCATTAATCAGTCGTCTACTTTTTCTTTATCCTCGCTTTTTTTCTATTCTTTGGGGTTCTTTTTAAATGATCGAGGAAATTTTTACAAATTACCGTTATAAATGTCTGTTCTAAATATGAACATGTGAGCGTCTGTATAAAAAAATTTGGGTGGGATATTTTGAGGATCAACTGTTGTACCATTTGGGTCTGACGAGACGCAATAATAACATCATTATGCGGTGAACTATGTATTCCCCATTGAAATTGTAGTAAATCAAAAATCTTTTATATATATATATATATATATATATATATATATATATATATATATATATATAAATTCAGATAAAACTTAATGGGGGAAATAGATATTTTCAACATGACATTTTAAGACATGCATTTTCAATCACATATAAACAAAGAATGACGAACATCTCTCAGCCCAGAGATTAGCTCTAGTAAAGGAATGGGTTGGGAGATGTTAGTTTTATAGGGTTAAGCAAGCGAAATTTTAGTAGTAATTTCTTCTTTGGTAGTGGGAGATATGTGACTTGACCCTTGAGTTAATAGTCGTAGTAACTGCTTGGCCAAATTTTAAAAAAAACCTTACTGTCACCAGTTGGAAGAATAGGATAATTTATACTTATTTCTATGACGACACATATTAATGGTCTCCTTCCCTTTATTTAGGAGTATATTCTGGTAAGTAAATTTTATTGTATATGTAATTTTATATTTGCGGATTAACCGTTCGACCGGTTCTTAGAACAAGCTTTATTCAACCAAAAAAGAAAAAAAAAATTTTCATTTATATATATATATATATATATATATATATATATATATATATTTATATATATATATATATATGAAATGAATTGTTTGAACATTATTTTTGTATTGATACTTGTATTTAAGTAGATATTCTGTTTTTAATTTAAACAGTATTATATATTTATATCTACTGAACTGATTGTTTACGATAAATTTTTATAACGAAAATTTGTGTCATTCGGCAGGATTCGAACCTGCAATCCATATCTAAATAAAACATAATGTTCAAACAATTCATTTCATATTTTCGGATGTTTATAACCAAGTTTCGTTAAAATTCGTTAATTTCCGTAACATGTTCATATATATATATATATATATATATATATATATATAAAGGAAAACTCAACACTTCAACTAATGCTATTCTAAACTATAATTTATTTCGACGGACAAGGTGATAATGTGCATCTCTTCTGACCGCATATTCTTCTTCTTCTTCTTCTTCTTCTTCTTCTTCTTCTTCTTCTTCTTCTTCTTCTATGTGCCTTGTCCTTTCAGGATGCAGGCGATCATGGCCTTCCACGTCTTCTTATCCTTGGTGGATCTTAGCACTCTTTCTCCTGTAACGTCTCTCAGCCCCCGTTCTGTCATCCACCAGACCAGGCCCTTCAAATATGTTATCCGCTGCGTTCCTCTGTCTTTTTTCCTTCTATCTGTCCTGTTAGAATCAGATTCTCTAAGCCCTCCTTCCTCTTTGCATGTCCCAGGAACTTCAGTTGTCTCTTCCTGATGCTCACTATTAATTTCCTTTTAGTTTCCATTCTTTTCAACACCTCATCATTGCTCACATGCTCGGTCCACAATATCCGCAGTATCCTTACGCGTGCTCCAATGTCTCTAGTTCCGTGTCGATAAATTAAAGATTTTCCGTAGTTAACCAAAGCAAGTCAAAAGATTTGTCTTTGAGAAATGACGAAAATGCAAAGAAAATTGAAGGCTTTTTGCCTGCTGGTAACCAATGCTAATATTAAATCTTGCAGACACAGGTTCTTAGGTAGTTAAGACTAGCTAAAAAAAAAGTTTTCGATTAATCCATGTTCAGTATTACGCGTGGTTTAATTTTATCAGAACATTCAAAAACAGAAAAACAAGCGTCATGACTCAGAAAATATTTTTTCTAGGTGTTATGAAGTTAGTAGCATAAATGGTAGAAGTTTGAGAAGGAAACTATTCATTGGTCAAGTGCAGCGATTGGTGGGACATATTATCACAAAGTCAATATATTTACCCACATATCCGTACATAGGTCCCGATCTGACAGCTCGACTCCAGTCACTTTCTCACCGGCGGGATGTGGCTTCCCTCTGTTTATTCTACAAATATTTCCATGGCTTCTGCTCCGACGAACTTAAATCACTGGTGCCTCAATTACAAAAATTTACACGTGCAACCACACTGGCAACAAGGTCCCATCGAATTTACAGTTAGATCAACCAAATGCAGCCGACAATTCTATTTAAATAGCTTCTTTTCTCGCACTTCCCGTCTATGGAACTCCCTTCCATATACTTGCTTTCCTGACGGCTACAACCTGCAAGAATTTAAATGCAATGTCAATTCCCATCTCTTATCCAGTCCTTTCTACATCACCCCGTATATCTTGTTCTTTTCCTTTCTTTCTACCTTTGCACCTGTCTTCACACCTGTGTTCCCATCCTTCTCTTGCCTTTTCTCTGACACCCTCTGTAACTGGTTTGTCTGTCTCTTCACTCTCCTCCTGTCGAATTTTTTAGTCTAATGTAGCCCCCTGTGCATCAGTGGCGGTGTCGTCTTGCTTGGGGCGAAACGATTAAAAAAGAAAACAAGCACACAAATGTTTGCATATACATATACATACAACACAGTAACTTTTGAGTATATCCACACAGAGATGCACACCTTTAAAAACCATATAGACACACATATACACAAACTTCTATACACACATGCACACAAACATGCAAACCTCATACATACACACAAATATCTACACCCATTTACACACATATAATAAATAACTATACAACTATAGAGACATATATATATATATATATATATATATATCAAATAAGTAAAATATAGTCAATCCCAGTTCGCTCAATAAATATAAGCACGAAAATAACTTCTATCGAAAATTATTCAACAAAAATGAAAGTAAGTTTGCAAGCGAGTTAGAATAGGGTAAACTAAAATTCTATGTAAGAGGTAATTTAAATTTATTTTTATGACGACATTTAAGAAGTTTATTAGTTGGCTAGTTTTTCTAAATATAATTATTAAAATTTTTTCATTTAAGCATAAATTACATCTGTTTTTGAAATTATTGAGGGTTTCAGAATTTCGTATAATTTTCGATTCAATCTGTGGGGAGAGCTTTCTGTTTATGAATTCCGAGAATATATAGGTATAGATGTCCAGTCCGTAAACGGTGAGGATAATCCAACAAAATAAACTTAATATAAAATATTAAGTGTTATATCTATATAGAGAGCTCAATGGATGTTATCCAGAGCAATATGATATTTATAAAGGAAAACTCAACACGTCATTTCAATTGGTAATAAATTATAATTAATTTCTATGAGCTTAATTAGCTCATTTCATCCGACCACACAATATTTCTATAAAAAAGATCTGTCTGCGGATGACTATATATATATATATATAGTCATCCGCAGCATAAGGACATTTTATGAACCACTAACAAACATTTACCAAACATTTTTGGTATGCTTTCGAATATTTAGTACTAACAGTATAGCCCGGCGTTGCTCGGGTGTAATTAAAGCTTTAAAACTAATCCATGGTCCTGGAGCTCAGACTCAGCCTGAATAATATTTGTGTGAAGTTTGGTGAGAATCGGATAAAAATTGTGGATTTGTATTAAGGACATACAGACAGATAAACAGACACACACACAAGCATCTTGCCTTTGATATATATATATATTATTGATTTTCTGCACTATTATAAGAACTGCAACCTTGAAACTTCTGAATACCGTTTCTTATGTCTTTGTCTATGAGTGTATCAAATTTGATTAAAATCGAACCACTCCTTCTATAACCCGATTTTTTCGATTATCGATTTTCGGTATTTATCGGGGCGTGTCCCTCGACACAAAACCTAGCTAAGAACACTCGCAGACGCTTATAGTACAACTGTGTAAATTTTCAAGAAAATTGGTTTCGGAGTCTATAGTTAACGGATACACACACACACACACAGACAAAGTTCCATTTATAAATAAGTTTAGATAGATACTGATGGACGGTGAAAATGTTTTCTATGTGACAAATTGGGAAGGCCTGATCTAGTCACTATGTCGTGCGTGTGTGTTTATTCATTCGAACAATAATAAGTTTGACACAAGGTTACAATTAACAAGGAACCTCAGACCTGTATATGCGGGTGATACCAGAAAATGACCAGTTCCTTGGGACATTAACTCCGTCTCTTCCACTTTCCACTATTAACACGTTTTTACCATTTTTCCAAATGATTTTGGTGTTCTTTGGAATATTTACGATACAGGTTCTCAGTAGCTAATTTTTCCAATTTGAAAGTGGATGATGACGTAAAATAGGTTGACAACCCCAGGTTTAAAGCTACAAAGGTTGGGAGCTGTTTTGCCCGTACTGGAAAGACACATGGAAATATTAAGGACAGTTTCTTTGATGCAAATAAAATAGTATTGCGTCAAAATCGTCAAACTGTGCTTTCCTTAAAAAATCGGCATTTGAAAGTGTTTTTAAAATCGTTCTGAACACTAAAGTCGATAGCTATCTCTGCCACCAGGCAACTCAATCATGCACCCACCGACATCTGTAGTGTTTTATTTAAATGCATCGCTTGATATCCGACCTCAACGTTGTTGATTCAAAAGAAATTGCTTTTATGATCTTTTCTGAAGTATTCTTTCCATTTCGTTTCCTGGTTCCTCGCAGAAGATGCAAATTCTGTGAATGGCATGGAGGGTGAGGTTGGTCTCTGGATAGTTGAGTCCTCTGATTTCTGTCACGTTACAAGGCCCAAATTCAGTTAGGAAGCCCCGAGGCATTTACACTCCAACTGGGCCTGACACCCACTGATTTCGAGTTTTGTAGAGCTGGGTCCAGCTTCAGTGTTCGGAATACAAAATACAGGAACCTGTTTTCCTTGTCTATAGAGACAACGCACACACAAACCATTTTAACGACTGGCATGGAAAATACATTGGAAACGGAAGGCAACCGATGGCGGTCGGTCGACAGTGAACGCCCGCACCTATATGTAGACACGGAACAGCGATTGGGCAAAAATCAAAATTAGTCTTTCTCTTCGACGAAAGATTTCCAGACAATCATATTCACATCTTGTAATTCCCAAATATTTAAAACTTGGAAACTTTTTGCCGATCATCGACGAGCATAAAAATTTAAAAATAAAAATAAATAAATTTCTCATTAAATTGTAAATATGAAAAAAAAAAAGAATCTCCAAATAGTCAAAAACTGATATTAGAACCCATATTATCATGGTATCAATTGCTCTCCCTCTCTCTCTCTCTCTCTCTCTCTCTCTATCTATCTATCTATCTATCTATCTATCTATCTATCTATCTATCTCAGTATAGCCCGGTGTTGCTCGGGTGTAATGAAAGCTTTAAAACTAATCCATAGTACTGGAGCTCAGACTCTTTAGACGTTGGCAAGAAAGACTAAAAAGCAATAGTTGTTTCCAGTTAAAGTGAAACTGTAGACTGAAAGAAAAATGAATGGATGTAAGTCAAATTTTCATTTCCTGTTATCGATATCAAATAAGATTTTTTCGTCGTAAACTGAATTTCGAAGGCTAAATAAGTCCTCTGAGTAAATGGTATCATGGCTGAGACTAACAACTACAATTATACCTACTTAGAGCCAAACCCAAAGCAAAAACTAAAATAAACGGGCTGAAAAAATGCAGACATACAGGCAGATAAACAGACACACACACAAACATCTTGCCTTTTATATATATATATATTACAGATTTTCTGCACTATTGTAAGAACTGCAACCTTGAAACTTCTGAATATCGTTTCTTATTTCTTTGTCTATGAGTGTATCAAATTTGATTAAAATCGGACCACTCTTTTTATAACCCGATTTTTTCGATTATCGATTTTCGATATTTATCGGGGGTACCTCGACACAAAACCTGGCTAAGAACACTCGCAGACGCTTATAGTACAACTGTATAAATTTTCAAGAAAATCGGTTCAGCCGTGTCGGACTCTATAGGTAACGGACACACACACACACACACACACACACACAAACACATAGACAAAGTTCCATTTATAAATAAGTTTATATACATATATATATATATATATATATATATATATATATAATGAATTAGAGAACTCTAACGACTGGCGTATGATACATCATAGACTAAAAGTGTTCCTCCTTCTAGCGAGCGCCCATAGCTCAGAAGTAGAATAGCCGACTGACCCCAATTCGGTCGGGTTTCAATCCTGGGTAAAAGCAATCAGATGTCTATTCGTACTGATGAACTTTCTAGGCTTAATAAGAGTCACCAAGAAAAGAAAGAAGTGTATGTGCGTTTAAATAATGAATCCTGTTACTTTTTGCTCAAGATGGCGTTTCTCGTGATAAAAGAAAAAAAATTAAAGAATGAAAATGAGTGACTTTTAAAAAAAGGTTTTAAAATTTGTCATTCTCTTCATTCTTTACTTAAATAACGAGAAACGCCGACTTAATAAAAAAAAAAACTACCAGAATTCATTATTTAAGTATACACACAAATTTCTTTCTTTCGTTTTTGCATCTGATGTAGTCTAGAAAGGCGAAACGCGTAATCAAATCTAGCTTAATTTCCTTGAAACTTTTTCAAATTTCTGAACATTTTATAACCTATTTTAAACCACCGATTATATATATATATATATATATATATATATATATATATATATATATATAGTAGACTTTGTTAAACAGTAGCTACTCTGTCATGTACGCATCGCTCATTCAGTGAAATGAATTAGAGTGCTCTAGCTATAGGGCGCGTATAATGATATGCGCTAAAAATCTGCCTACTTCCGCCGAACGCCCATAGCCCAGGGGTAGAGTCGTCGACTGACGCCATTTCGGTCGGGTTCCATTCCTGGATAAAAAAAGCAATCGGCGTCTAACCGTACTGATGAGCTGTCATACGGCGAAACAGATCTGTCTGCGGATGACAATATATATATATATATATATATATATATATATATATATATATTATTGTCATATATTGTCATATATATATATATATATATATATATATATATATATATATATATGACATGAATATAATCATATAATTATGAATTTATTGTACATAGCGACACGGAAATTTCTAAGTTTCGAGGTTCTCTTTATCAGGCAATGTTGGTTGTGAACATGATTTACATGTTTGCTATTTATGTATGTGGAAAAATATAACATTTATATGTGTGTTCCTTTTAACTACTCAGAGTAAAAATTCACATTGGAATTTGACCAGAAGTTTCTAGAGAATGCATACTTTTTTCTTCCTTTTTTTTCTTTCCCTCTCTTTTCTTATTCCTTCCTTTTTTCCTCCCTAAAGGTCAAAGTGTCAACCTACTTTTAACTTAATTTTATTTTCCTTTTTTATTTTTATTTTTATTGCTTCTCACTTTATCTTCTTAACTTTAATGTGCCTATTTTAGAACCAAAAATGTCCTTTCTGCTTTCCTCATATTTTAACATCATCTCCTAGAAAGTAGGACAGAGGTGAAGAAAGAAAAGAACTTTTTATATCTGTTTTCAACCGTAAGGGGGGCTTTTGAGTAAATTTAATCTTATTAGTGTGTATCTATTACTACTTTTTTTTCAAAACCTTTGATTTATAAATACATTTCTATTTTTTCTTGCTTCAGTTCCTACTATTGTTATCACATCTTTCTAATATAATATTCATATATTATTTATATGATATTATAAAATACATGTTATGATATTAATAGATTATTAATATGATATTATAACATAAATATGTTATAATATTGATATATTATTAATATGATATTATAACATAAATATATTATATATATCACTACAAAAGTAGCCATTTTGTTTCGACACTGTTTTATCAACTGAGAATGTTGATTTCAAGTTGAAGAGTTTTAATAGGTTTAAAACTAGCCAAATCCTCTTAGTGACTACGTAACAATGTCTTCCTGATTAAGGAGGGTTTAGCTAGTTTTGAACCTTTTAAAAATCTTCAACTTGAAATAAACATCATCACTTGATAAGATACAGTTAGTGTCGAAACAATATGACTACTTTTGTAATGATATTATGACATATTTATTTTATAAATTCTAAATAAATACTATTCGATCTAATTTTTAGGGAGCACTTTTTAAAGAATAATGTTTTTTTTTTGTTTTTTTTTAGGTAGGGAATTTTGTTCCATCCATACTTATCCTATACTTGTAACACATCGCTCAATAAATCCCAGGCCTAAGTAATAAAACAACGCCATTGAGACAAAATTCAACTTTATTAATCAACAAAGTATCTTTTATGGGGATACACTAATTCTAACGCTTCTCTAACAATTCAATGGCTTTGTTGTAGAATGATTTGTCTTTGGCCTCAAAATACGCCTCATTTCTTCATTGGAATCAAATCTTTTTTCCTGGGGCATTCTTTTGAAGTCTGTAAACAGCCAGTAGTCGCTTGGGGCCAGATCTGAAGAATAGGGTGGATGCGGAAGCACTAAAAATGCAATTCATGTAGTTTTGCCATCGTTGCAATCGATTTGTGACAAGATGCGTTGTCTTGGTGAAAGATCACTATTTTCTTCTTCATTTGTGGCCGCTTTTTGGCGATTTCTTCCTCCAAACGCACTAATAATGCTACATAATATTCGCTGTTGATGATTCTTCCTTTCTCAAAGTAATCGATGAACAAAATAATTTGCACATTCCAAAATACGGTGGTCAAAACCTTGCCTGCTGATGATTGCGTCTTTGGACGCTGCAGATGTCTTCCACCTGCTACTGTCCACTCAGCTGACTGCCGATTTAACTCCGGAATGAAGTGGTGGATCCATGTTTTATCTGTTGTCACAAATATATCAAAAACTCTTTCTTGTTGCATCGAAACAGTTTCAAACAACGCTCTGAATCGTCGACGCGTTATTATTTTTTGGTCGACTGTGAGCAAACGCAACAATCACTTTGAACACAGCTTTCCCATTGACAAATGTTCATGCAAAACGGTGAATACCCTGGCTTTAGTTATATTCAAATTCTCTGCTATCTCACGTAACTTTAATTTCCGGTCGGCCAGAACGAGTTTGTGGATTTTTTTTCCAGGGTTAACCCTAACCCTAACCCTAACTGCTGATTTTGGGTGACCTGAGCGTTCAGCAGGATATGTGTCGGTACAACAGCTTTTAAAGTCACCATACCACCTCTTAACTGTTGTTTTCGACGGAACAAAATCCAAATAACACTTATCAATCAACTGCTTTACTTGAATAGTATTTTTCCCAGCAGAAAGCAATGCTCAACACACGAAATTCAGATAGTTTTATTGTTTTGAAAATTTGCAACAGTCGCTTCACTTAAATAACTGTAATAATCCGATTAGGCCCAAACGTTGTCACGTGCCATGTGAAGGTTAGTAATTCATAAAACTCATATATATTTTTTTTATTAGTAGCAGCATTTACATGTTAGGCCTGGGACTTAATGAGCAATGTGTTATATATATATATATATATATATATATATATATATATTGTTTCAAGATTAATTCTCATCATCAGGCAATGCTGGTGTGGTTGTGCAGACGATTTACATTTAAATGACAAATACTTTCGGTTTACTGTGAATGTCTGTGGGTGTTTTTTGTGTGTGTGTTCGGCTAATCAGAATGGAGATTCACTTAGGGGTTTGACATCGAGGAATTTACGTGCTAACCAACTTTTTTCTTCCTCTCTTTATCTTTTTCCTTGACCCTATTCCTCTCTTGTCTGCTTTCCTTCAAGTAAACCCCGAAATGCTATTTTTTCGCTCCATCCATCAATTTGCTGTAAAGTTTATTATCCTGATACAAAGTGGGGGGAATTATTAAAAAAAATGAAAAACTAACTTATTCTATCTTTGGCTTTATTTTTATATTCATTTTTATTTTTAACTAATTCGTCGGTGAGCATGTTATTTAACCTAAATAAAACCTAAATTAAATTGCCTGATGATGAGAATTAATCTCAAAACATAGAAATATCCATGTAGCAATGAAAAATTGACATAACCATATAATTATATTATATTATATTAAGCTCTATAATACTCATTATATTGAGCACTGTTTATAATAAAATAAATGCCAGAGAATTCAAAATATAAAAAAAAACATTGAATCCTCTTCACTTGGATTTATATATATATATATATATATATATATATATATATATATATATATATATTCTATTTGTAAACGTGTTATTACGCGACCTATGTTTCTGACATGAGTGGAGTCTTCAAACGATTTTTTGATAACTGATTTTATCGTTTACATTTTTTTTCTTTTGAAAACGCTCACGTAACGGTGATTTTTTTTAACGTTCACTTGGCAGGGAACTTTTGAACGCGCAATTATTAAAGTTATTAGGAATTATGACGTTTTCATCCATGGTTGTATACTAAAAAATACCTCTTAATTTCATACAATTATGGATGAAATCGTCATACTTCCTTGTAATTTAAAAAATTGCGCATTCAAAAATTCTCAAAAAAATATAAATAAATAAAACGGTAAAATCAGTGATTGAAAATCGCCTGAAGACACGACTCATGGTAGAAACCTAGGTCGCGTAATAAAACGTTAACAAACGGAAAATATTAAAGTTCTACAATATTATTGTATTGAACATTTATTAATACAAATGTGCACTTGTCTAATCTTATTATGACCAGAAACTAAGTAATTAAACAATATATATATATATATTCTTCATTTTTAAACGAGTTATTACGCAATCTAGGCTTCTTCCATGTGATATCTTCAGGCGATTTAAATTAAATCGCATGAAGATACCATATGGTAGAAACCTAGGTCGCGTAATAACTCGTTTAAAAATGAAAAATATTCAAAAGGTCTACAATATAATTGTACTGGAAACTTTTTAATAGAAATGTGGACTGGCCTAAATTTTATTATGGCCAAAAAATAAGTAATTAAACAATGTATATATATCATCTGCATATAGGCCTGTTTCGCTGTATCAAGGCTTATCAATGAAGCTAGAAAAAATGCCGACCAAAAGCCACGACAAGAACTCAACTGATTCAGCCGGTGATTCAACAACCAAGCCATTGGTGGACGTTTGTGAAAGGAAGATTTCAAAACGGGAAATATAATTACACCAATGTAAATTCTCCAGCAGTTGAAAGTGCTCAATCCCGAAAGAGAGAATCGCTTAAAGCTATAAATAACTACTGTTTATGACACTTTCTCCTCTGTAAAGAGTTCCATCACTACTGGGAGCGTAATAATAATAATAATAATAACAATAATAATAATAATAGTATATATATATATATATGTGTGTGTATAATTTTGCTCTTTTAAGGGAGAGATCGTTATTTTTATTCCGTTTTTTCGAGGCCTTTGTGAATTTCATTCGTGTAAAATCATCTGTACAATAAAGATGGAAGCTGATGATGGTTCGCCTGAAATAGGCCTAAACTTCCGATTTACCAGGAAAAAACGTGTCTGCTTTAATTCTTTGCTCTATATGTATATAAATACATATATATTCAGAGTTCTCTTAGAGATTTATCCTCGCACTGTATGTACGGATACTACATTGGATTCTTCTATATCTACACCGCATGACGGAAACCACATCCTAAACAGGGAACAGGGGATGAGCCTCGTAACCTGTTCAATAGACGTGGGTAGAGTGTGAACCGGGCGATAGATAGATCTATCTACTCCAACTGATATATATATATATATATATATATATATATATATGTGTGTGTGTGTGTGTGTGTGTGTGTGTATATATATATATATATTGTGTGTGTGTGTGTGTGTGTGTGTGTGTGTATATATATATATATATTTTTTTTTTTAATCATATCACCCCAAGCAAGGCGAAAACGCCACTGATGCGCAGGGAGCTACGTAAGAGTGAAAAGATTGGAAAAGAGAAAAACCGGAAACCATAACCTGAACAGGAATCAAGGGATGAGCCTCTTCACCTGTTCAATAGACGTGGGTGGAGTGTGAACCGGCCGATAGTTTAGACTATCTACTCCAATTGAATATATATATATATATATATATATATATATATATATAGATAGATAGATAGATAGATAGATAGATAGATAGATAGATAGATAGATATTCTCCACTATTCGATAACATGATTACTGTAAAAAAAAAATAAATAAATAATATATCGTTTTTAAAAAGCAAACACGCGGCAAGAGCTTTCATAAGTGTTAGTAAAGTTTAATAACTGGTAGTAAAGCGTATGAACTGAGCCGACGCTTCCTCGCTATTGTCTCTCTCCCCATGAGCATGACAGAAATGAAATATATATATATATATATATATATATATATATATACATATATATATATATATAAGTATACGGTGTAGATATACAAGAATCCAAAGGAGTATCCTGTACATACAGTGGTAGGATAACTCTCTAAGAAAGGTCTAAATATATATGTATATAAATACATATAAAGCAAATATAAGAAAAAATTAAGGCAGACACGTTATTTCCTGTATAGGCCTATTTCAGGCGAACCATCATCAGCCTCCGTCCCCACCGTACAGAAGATTTTACACGAATATATATATATATATATATATATATATATATATATATATATATATTGGCTACTGGTGTCTGTTTAGATTGTATATAGCACGCTAAAGTTCGCCTGCCTCTACCGACCGCTCATCGTTCTGAGGTAGAATCGCCGACTGATCTCAATTCAGTCCGGTTTCAATCGGATGTGTAAGCGTACAGATGATATTTGATACAGCGAAACAGATCTGTCTGCTGATGACTACACACACACAAACATATATATATATATATATATTGGCTGTTCCAAAAAAAAAAGAAAAAACGAAACTGGTCACGACTCGTGTTTCATGCAATCATCAGGCAGCCGAATATATATATATATATATTGGATTTTATTTTACGAGGACTCTGATTGTATTCTCTTTTATGAGGACTGTGATTAGAAACTGTCCGTGGTAATTATTCTCCCAAAATTTTCAATCACTACTTATCAATTTTCATAGGGGTCGTCGTTAGTCTAATGTTGTAGTTGTATTCCTGCTTCGTTGTTTATGAACTGTAGACATTCCATGTAGCGGTCCTTTTAAAACACAACTCAAAGCAAAAAATGTTAAGCGTAATGCCTTCTAAAAATGTTTCTATTTCCTTTTCACCATCTTTCACAAACTGACCCCCCACTTTATGCCCAGTAGGAGCCTTAATCATGTTTCCAACTATTATATTGTCAGTCAGTTAAGTGCCATACGTGATCCAGCATTGGGCGATCATGTCTCGAAAGCGACATGACTGACTGGGCAGAAGATTATCCCACAGTAGGTTGCCATTGCTTTCTGCGCTAGACTGGTTGCCAACCAAGGCTATAAAATCCAATCTGTCCTATTATTTGACTCATAGATAGAGGGGGAAAAGATGTCTTATATTATTAAGTAGTAATCAGTGAGGGATCAGTTTATTATTTCATAACAATATAAAACTGACCCCCCACTTCATACACAGTAGAAGCCTTAATCATGTTTTTAACTATTATATTCAGTCAGTCAGTTAAGTGCCATACGTGATACACGCTTTGGGCGATCATGTTTTGAAAGAGACATGACTGACTGGGTAGAAGATTTTCCCGCTGTAGATCGCCATTACTAGTTGCCACCAGGGGCTACAAAACGCAATCTGTCCTGTTATTAACCCATAACTGGTGGGAAGAGACGTATTAATACCCTTCCTAAAGGTATTTGTGCGTAAGTAAATGCGAGGAATTCAATTGGAATGGGTGAAATAACAGGATCAGGTTCTATAGCCTTGGCTGACAGCCAGTCTACCGCAGAAAATAATGGCAACCTACTGCGGAATAATCATCTGACCAGTCAGTCTTGTCTCTTTCCAGACATGATCGCCCAAGCGTATATCACGCATGACACTTAACTGACTGACTGATATTCGGTAAATGGGAGCGTTATATACGAAGAAAAGTGCGATAATTCTCATTGAAAAATAATCAAAACAGGCGATTTTATTTACGAAACTTAATTATGTAATCAGCGCTACTTACGATATTAACTTTGGATTTAACTACTTTCGCTAACATTAATACAAACGTCCTACATTTTTCGAAGTTTTATAGACAAACGCTTCCTTCCTTTTCATCAAGAGATTTCTCTCTTCCTGTTACGAACTCTGCGAGACAGACTGACCGCAGAAGGCAGGGGTGTATGTAGCCGCTCAAACAAACGTATACACGGTCGTTAATAGATGAAGAATGTTTATTCTGAAAATTACTTCCATGCTTGGATGAGACGCTACGCGAAGTACACAAACCTAATAGTGAAATTTATTCCTGGTCATGAAGTGAAAATGATTCACGCGTCTTCATCACCACAGTCCGTCCCGAGTGCCTCGACCCTCAGGAGACCCCAGCCATCTCGCTTGGGACAAGACTTCAAGTTGGATTACCAGAGGACGCTTCACACGCAGTATTTCCTCTTCGCTAGCTGCTTTTAATCATCATATATATATATATATATATATATATATATATATATATATATATAAGAAAAATTAAGGCAGACACGTTATTTCATGGTAAATCGGAATTATAGGCCTATTTCAGGCGAACCATCATCAGCTTCTGTCTTTTTCTTAAATTTTCTCTTTTAAGGGAACGACCATTATTTTTATTCGTTTTTTTAGGTCGTTGTGAATCTCATTCGTGTAAAATCCTTTGTAAAATAAAGACGGAAGCTGATGATGGTTCGCCTGAAATAGGGCTTATACTTCCGATTTACCCTGAAATAACGTATCTGCTTTAATTTTTTCTTATATTTGCTCTCTATATATTTATATACATATATATTTAGAGCTTTCTTAGAGAGTTATCCTACCACTGTATGTACAGGTTACTCCTTTGGATTATTCTATACCTATACGGCATGCTGATATATATATATATAAATTTTGCATTTTCACATGATAAGCATTTTAACATCGTTTTTAACGTGCTTTTGTCCATTGTTCTATCGTAAGGTCAGTCTATGTTTTTGTATTTAGCATTGGTAGATTATCTTAAAAAAATATTCATTATTGGATTTTGTCTTTTCTCTTTTTTTCACGCTTTAAACTGATTTTTACGCATAGTTTAAATGTGGCACAAGGCCGAAAATATTAGGCACCCAGTAAGTATCAAACATTACTTAATTGTAATGATTCTAGCTAGACAGGCTTGTTAAACGTGTCCTAGCATACTTCAAGTGATGTACAAAACATTCTTCTTTACTTTTTTGCTTTACCTCATATCATATTTGTTGAATTAATATAGAAAAAAATGTGAACCCATAATCTTCGGGAGAATCTTCTTTTTTTAGAAGTTAACTCTTTAATGATAGACGTCAGTCAGTTAATTGTCCCGTGTCATACACGATTGGGCTACCATGTCTCGAAAGAGACATGGCAGACTGGATAAAAGAATTGCCCGCAGTAGGTTTCCATTGTCAACCAAGACTGAAGAACCCAATCTGTCCTACTATTTTACCCGTAGCTGAAGGGAGAGAAGACGGATTAATACATTTACCAAAGGTATTTGCGCGTAAATCAATGGATTTCACTCTATCTAATGATATATAGCAATCATATAATTTTAGTCAACTTTAGAAAATATTTAATTTTAGTGAATTTGCTGAGAAAAAATTAAAAAATCCCACCTCTTTAATTTTTCTGTGATGTATATATTTTTTAAACTTCTGTCGGTAAAATATCTCGTTTTATTTTGAAATAAAGAAGTTGCCGATGATGCGTGAAATTACTCTTAGGGATTTCATGTAGAAATGGCCATACAACTGATTTGAACATCGAAATTTATTATATATATATATATGCTTTTTTCTCTCTCCACCCCCCTCTCATCAGTATTCTCCTCCTGCTCCTACTCTCTTCCTGACGGCCCCTGTAACCTGTCACTCATTCTCATAACATTCCTCCTATGTAACCCCCTGCAGAACAGTAGCAGTAAAATGCCTTGCGTGAGGCGATATGATTATTGAAAAAAAAAGGTTTCTATATTATTATAATGTCGATATAAAGAGAGGGGTCAATTTTACATTACAATCAATATATAAATTGACCCCCCCCACTTTATGGCTACATTAATCTTTCTCTTACCCACTTCCTGACCCACCCTATATAACCTGTCACTCTTTCTCATAATTTGATTCTATGTAGCCTCCTGCACAACAGTGGCAGTAAAATGCCTTACTTGCGGCGACACGATTATAAAAAAAACAAAATCCAAAATTGTTAATAGTAATATTTGCGAGGAGAAAGAAAGAAAGAAAGAAAGAAAGAAAGAAAGAAAGAAAGAAAGTAAGGAAGAAAGAAAAAGGGAAAGAAAGGGGAAAACGTATCGCGGAATCTATATCAATCTGTGTCTAAGAATTGAAGTGAGGATTTCTTATGTATGACAGCATATAGTCATTAAATCGCTTTTTCGTTAAGTAACTGAAAGAGCAATACAAATGAAGAAGGACTTGTCCCTACATTTTATTGATTATACAAAGGCGTTTGACAAAATACGCCACAAAGAATTGATGGAGATGCTTGGCAGCCTCGACATATTTGGAAAAGACATAAGAATAATCAAGAATCTCTACTGGCAGCAAACCGCCTGCATACGGACAGGTAACGAATTCAATAGATTTACAAAGATAGAAAAGGACGTACGACAAGGATGTGTCTTCTCACCGGACCTATTCAACATGTACAGCGAGACTGTTCTGAAGATCCTAGATGTTATACTAGGATTCGTCATCGGAGGCCACAATTTGAACAACATATGATATGCAGATGATAAGTGCTGATAGCAGACACGGAAAGAATACTACAAGACCTCCTACAGAAGGTAGCTGAAGAGAGTGACAAAAAAGGGTTACAAATAAACTGCAAGAAAACCGAATGCATAGTCATTAGCATAAAGGGCAGCCCAAAATGCCAATTACAGGCGAGGGGCTCTAAAATCAAGCAGGTACAGAAATTTAAATACCTAGGAATTGTTCTAACAGAAGACGGAAAGTGCGACACTGAGATCCGAAGGCGAATTCGAATGGCGACATTCCAGAAGTTGAGTAAAGTATTAAGAAACAGGACAATTTCACTAGAAACAAAGAGGAGAGTACCGGATTGCTATGTGATGTCGGTTCTTCAATATGGCAGTGAATGTTGGACAATATCTTCGAAGATGAAGGAAAAATTTGAAGCAGCTGAAATGTGGTTCTACAGAAGGATGCTGCGGATATCATGGACCGAGCATGTGAGCAATGATGAGGTTTTCGAACGGATGGAAACGAAAAGGAAATTAATACTGAGCATCAGGAAGGGACAACTAAATCTCCTCGTACATGCAATGAGGAAGAAGGGCTTGGAGAATCTGATACTCGCAGGCCAGATAGAGGGAAAAAGAGACTAGGTAAAGCAGCGGATAATATATTTGAAGGACCTGATCAGGTTGATGACGGAACGAGGGTTGCATGGTGCAACAGGCGAAAGCTTGCTAAGAGCCACCAGGGACAGAGAGATGTGGAATACCATGATCACCTACGTCCTGAAAGGACATGTGCATAAAAGAAGAAATTAGAGTTATTAATATGGTTTAAGATGATAAGTTTTTATAAAAGCCATAAGTGACATCGATCTCCTTTCCCGTTGTAAAATTTGGATTTAGCTACGATCTTCCAGGTGAAAATTGTGTTCATGGATAAATATATTTAATTTATTTGTTTGAACATTATTTTTAATCGATACTCAATTTGATTAGATATTATGTTTATAATCGTAAATAATCAGGCCGGTATAAATAAATATATAAAAATACTGTTTGATTAAAAACAGAATATCTACTCAAATACGAGTATCGATTAAAAAAAAAGTTCAAACACGGTGGGTTAATCATCCTCCGTAAAACAAGTGCATGGCAAATAGATAAACTCAGAAAAGTTTGCTGTTATTAAAAGACCATGATCTAAATATAACTGCCGCCATTAATGCTAATGTAAAATTCTGTGATGTATCATTTGATCTGAACAATGGCTTGTACAAACTGTATTATAAAGATTCACATCATAACAAATACATCACAAAGAAACAAATCTCCTTGCATACATAGTATCATTAACAACTTACATAAATCTAACCAATTTCGTTTATGTACTAGTAGTGCAGTGGATTTTAAAAAAAATCATTTCACCCCAAGCAAGGCATTCCACTGCCACTATTGCGCAGGGGGTTACATAGGCGAAAGTGATGAGAAAGAGCGGTTAGTCATAGGAAATGACGGAAGAAGGGTGATAGACGGATGAGGATACCGTGGAAGGAGATTGGGTAGATGGGATGAGTATTTAAGAGAATGGATGCGAGTTAGTGTGATCTAGGAACGAGAAATCAGGGAGCCGAGTTCGAAATCCAGCTGAATTCCTTGCATTCACTTATACGAAACTGTCTTGAGAAAGATATTAATCTGTCTCTTTCCTCCAGTTATGGTTGAAATAACAGGAGAGATTGGGTTCTATAGCTTTGGCTGGCAACCAGACTACCGCAGAAAGCAATGGCAACCTACTGCGGGATAATATTCTACTCAGCCATATCTTGTTCGAGACATGATCGCCCAAAGCATGCGTCACGCATGGCACTTAACTGACTGATTGAATACAATAGTTGGAAATATGATTAAGGCTTCTACCGGGCATAAAGTGGGGGACCGGTTTCCTACTGTTATGAAGTAATAAACTGATCCCCCGCTAATTACCACTTAATAATATAATAGATCTCTTTCCCCCTTTAGCTATGAGTCAAATAACAGTATAGATTGGGTTCTATAGCCTTGGCTGGCAACCAGTCTACCACAGAAAGCAATGGCAACCTACTGCGGAATAATCTTCTGCCCAGTCAGTCATGTCTGTTTCTAGACATGATCGCCCAAAGCATGCGTCACGCATGGCACTTAACTGACTGACTGAATATAATTGTTGGAAATATAAGTAAAACTTCGACTGGGGTTAAAGTTATTATTATTACTATTATTACTATTATTATTATTATTATTATTATTAGTTGTTGTAGTAGTTTTAGTAGTAGTACCAATGATATTACTATTAGTATAATTACACTAGTTTTAAATAGTAGCAGTATTAGCACAAAATCAAAAATGACTTGTGTTATACAGTACTGCGCAAAAGTATTAGGACAAGAACTATTTTATCTTTTATGAGGCATCAAAATAAAATTTAAAATCACCCCTGTCCTAACACTTTTGCACATTACCGATTAGTGCAAACGTATTAGGAGAGAGTGAGTTTCTTAAAAACCTCAATTAAACTCAAATACAAGGTGAAAAGCCAAGTAATTATTGATTATTTAAAACTAGCTGTAAAAGAAATGTATTAAAAAGAAGTTATATTTAATTTTTCCTTTTTTCTATTAAACAAGTTATTTTGAAACTAGGCATTATTCTATTATCCTTGGATATGACTGACTTTTCTTATTCCCCCCTCTCGAATTGATAAATCTATTGTTAATTCGCAAGACACACTTTGGGAAAAAATACAAGCTGTTTGGCAGGAGATACCATTAGATACATTAAAGAAGCTTGTGATGTCAATGCCTGACAGAATGAAGGCTGTGATCAAAGCAAAAGGCTATTGTACTAAATATTAAATTTATTTTGTCACAAGTATTTTTTCTTGTTAAAGCATTTGTTGAGTAAATTAAATAAAATTACTTTAATTAAATCGTTTATTTTCTGTCAATATGCCTCATAAAAAATAAAATAGTTCTTGTCCTAATACTTTTGCACAGTACTGTATATATACAAGTTGCGATTGTTAAATTGTCGCAATTATTTTGATGCCTTATAAAAGATAAAATAGTTCTTGTCCTAATACTTTTGCACAGTACGGTATATAACCTTGAAGCTACCGATGACGATCCTCTTGAACTCATAGTCAACGGACAAAGTAAGTATATACAAAATATATATACAAAATATAAACTTATATCTTTCTCTTTCGTCGGTGACGGTTGTGTGAAGGAGGAGTTGCTGGAAAGAGATTGTGTCCACGCAGAAGCTGTTGGGAGTCTTTCACCAGCGCAAGTTCTCTCTCTCTCTCTCTCTCTCTCTCTCTCTCTCTCTCTCTCTCTCTCTCTCTCTCTCTCTCTTCTGATTTCTTCTCTTTCGGCTCATATAACCAAAAATCTCTCAGGTAGTTTTGCTCTTTCCTGCTGTCGATTAATTGACGTCAATCATATCTTTGTCGGCGATTGCCTCTGTTGATGTCAATCATATTTTTGCCGGGTCAAGGTAATATATTACACTTGGTTGAAACGTATTATAAAAATAAGGGTGATGATACTGTCCAAATATGTCCCGAAATGTAAATATTTCATTTCAAAATTTTATACAATACTGAAGAAGGCCACAGAGCACATAGACTAGACATGAACTAAACAAGTAAGATGACGACAGTAATAGAGACCTTTGCGAGAATTGTTTGCATTCTGTTTGTATCAAAGCCCTTTCTTGTAAGGTCGCAGAGTAAATAGACTAAATATAAACTAAACAAGCAAAATGAAGATAATAGTTGAGAATCATCTGCGTTCTGCTGATATCAATGGCCTTTCTTTTAAGCGTCGAGTCCAGAGTCGTCTGTCTTTTTGCATTTCCTTCAGCAATGGCTGCAAGAAGAAAAAAAAATCAAATGATCGCCAATTTTTTTGACAAACATATATCTTTCTTCGAAAGCTTTTAATGAAGACATTACCTATTTTTATCACGTCCGGTAGAAAAGAATATATGGCGAACAATGAAAAGCAATATACTGGTGAGGAGGTAAAGAAGAAACGAAAATGAAAGGCCTTTCTTGAGAGCTGGATAAACAGACCGGAAGATGACGACAAGGAAGAGATCTCAAAGCCTCATCAAAAGAAAGAAATCGCATAAAACAAATAGGAAGAAATATTAAAGATGGCGCGTAAGAGTCTCAGGCAGAAAAATATGGAGGAACGAAGGAAAAAAAATCAATTTGGTGAGGATGAACGCATCCATGTTTATGGCCAGTCACGAACGTCGTCTCAGGAGAGTGGAGTGGCTGAAGAATTCTGGATATGGGTTGGCTTAACGATTTACTTTTCTTCCAATCAAATTCGGTTCCCCACCTCACGGTCAACGCCAACTATTTTTCGGCGGGAATTTTTTTTTTTTTTTTTTTTTTTTAAATAAAATAAGGTTCTGGGATTATCTTTTGCAAAATAGATGAAGAGAGAAGTCTTGGAATGTGAACAAAAAAATATGAAAGAAGGTCGAGGGGAGGCAACCCTAGCGTCAATTCGACAGAGAGTTATATTAACCGATTGAAAAATATTATCTTGATTAAAGATCGAAGGAGAAAAATCATAAATCAGCAGACAATTATTGAAAGAAATAGAAAACGAAAAAAAAGAAAAAACAACAAAACACACACACGATATGTATAATACTAAGTTATAACAATAGATATAGCGGCCATTATGATTTTTATGTTTTTTTTACAGTGAGGATTTCCTTGTGTAAGGCCTGAGAGTCACTCAAAGTAGTGGTTTACAGAGCAAGAACTACAATTTATGCGGATAGGTTTCACTGTTTCCCCGTTGAAATAGTTAAATATAACCAACTCTTCTACTCTAATTGTTTCTTTTCTCGCATACTCCGTTTGTGTAATTCCCTTCCATTTGTTATCCTTTCTTCGACATCTCCTTTGCCTTGTTTCTTTCTCTTACTGTAATCCCCTGCGCACCAATGGCGTTCTTTCCTGCTTAGAGTGAAATGATTATAAAACAAATGTGAGGAAAATAACTGTAAATCTCAGACTCAAACAAGTTGTAATTGTAGTGATCGGGAAAGTATTAACTTGGGAGCAGTGCTTCGTGAAACTTCTCAATAATGGAATACAGCAGACAGAACGAAAAACATATATAGCAGTAGTTATTGGCTTATCTGTCAAGACTAATAATAGATATAGCAGCAGTTTTGTTGTTCTCTATCAACAATAAACAAGACAACAGTTATACAGTCTTTAGTCATCACTAACAACAGATATAGCAACAATTAGTCCGTTGTCATTGAAGAAAAAATAACTGTTAAAAATCTTCCTTCACCATGATGCAAATCACTGTTGAAGGCGCGCGCAAATGTTGGTCTAACGACATCAAAGGCGACGTGACAAAGCCGCAACTTCTGAAAGCTACCACAAAACAGGACATCATGAAGGAGGTTGTTTGTTTCTTCTGCCTTTAGGCACGCCGATAACAGCAAAGGTGGACACGACAAAACCGGATCATCTTAGTGCCACCACCAACAGGTTATCATCCTGGAGTAGGTTGTCTGCTTCTTCCTCTTTAGGTCCGCTGACAACATCAAAGGCGGACATGACAAGGCCGGAACTCCTGAGAGCCATCACCAACAGGTCATCCTGGAGGAAGTTGTCTGTTTTTTCTGCCTTTACGTTCTCTTAACAGTTGAAACATTTAAGGGACACGATGTTAAAAAGAAGGAAAATGGAGTATGACCTTCCCAAAGATGAGTGCCCGAAATAGGAACTCAACGTGTTCGATCAAAATATGATCTCCCTACGCCAAACCGATTGTCAGCACCGATAGTCGCTAAGTTACAATCACATTAATTTTAATACTTTTCATCTGCGCTATCTCCTTTATGTCACCTACAATTTTTCTCTTCTGTGTAGATCTTGATAAATGTTACTTTTTTAGCATCTCTCCGAATCCGCCATCTATATACGAAGCTCGTCATTCAGGTTATACGTTATTTTTCACTATTTTTATTGGGACTTTCTTTACAAATTGTTAAGTATAATTCTCCTTTTTGTTAGAATACTCTCTAAAAGTTAGACCTTACATATACAGTCAATATAATAATGCTCAGTATCTTTCTGTAGAACCACATTTTTGTTAGTTGTCTGTTTCCTCTGCCTTTAGCACCCCCCAATTTTCCCTGATGATTGAAGCAGTCAAGGGGTTGATGATTACGATGATGACAAAATCAGTCATTCAGGTAAGCGCCATACGTGATACACGTTTGGACGATCATGTCTCGAAAGAGACATGACTGACTGGGCAGAAGATTATCCCGCAGTAGGTTGCCATTGCTTTCTGCGGTAGACTGGTTGCCGATCAAGGCTACAGAACCCAATTTGTCCTGTTATTTAACCCATAACTGGAAGAAATAGACGGATTAATACCTTTCCCAAGTGTATTTGCGCGTAAGTGAATGCAATGAATTCAGCTAGAATTCGAACTCGGCTCCCCGATTTCTCGTTCAGAGCCGATATCCAATGCACCACAACGAACGATGACTAAGTAGCAGGCAAAAACCGACTAAATCTCATTAGAAAATAAATTATCCACGTCATTTTGTTAGCCTTCTCTCTAAAGCATCGTTGTTACTCACATATTCAGTCCAGGCTATTATCAGCATCCTTCTGTAGAACCACATTTTAGTTGCTTCTAGTCTCTTCATCAGTGAGGAGAGTATTCAATATTCATCGTCAAATAGGAAGGCCGATATTACATAACAGTTCGGTAATCTTTTTTTATTTATAGCTAAAATTTTATATTTCTTAATACTTTACTCGGCTTTTGAAAGGCATCATTGGCTATTCCACTACAATTTCGATTTCCAATGTAACATTTTGGTTTTCTAATAAAACAATTCTCCGATATTTAAATGATTGTACTTATTTGATTTGATTATTCAAAATTTATGATTTTTATGTTAGAGAAGAAACGAATTAATACC